>JAXQGJ010000153.1:0-28005 GCA_037039655.1 Pseudozyma sp. M118-08B | reverse complement strand
CCCCGAACCATATTCGCCAAGCAAAACAACTCGCAAAGTGTCAGCATCATGTACCCATCGAAAACACCTTCCTTGAACCGTTTCTCGCAAGAGAAAAACGAAGGAGAACAAAAAACTTACCGCCGTCTTATGGGTATTCTTATAAAACGGATTCCAACCAACACTCATGACCATCGGGAAAACCTGCGAATCCTCCTGCCTCAGATTCACCCTCTTCGTCTTCCTCCTCCTTCCACTCGATGTTGAAGAAGAAGACGCCGCAGCGCCATGCAAACCTCCCTCTCTTCCCCCATTGCTCAACTCTGACCGACTGACATCAGCTTCTTTATCAGGTCTACTTGCGAGTACCGATGCTGGACTCGGTTGTTGTCCTTTACTATTCTGACGAGGACGAGGGAGGTTGCTATCCATAAAACCTTCGCCAATGTCACCAATCGGACTTGCTCCCAAGACGACCTCATTATCCTCGTCATCAATCCCACCTGCACCTACACCTCCGTCGGCAGAGCTGCTCGCATCGACATCTTCCGAGTCCGTAAGCGACGGATCATCTGGATCCTGTGCCAAGACGCGAGCAAATCCAAAGTAGACACCGGTACGAGTGAGGAGCGAGTCTGGACCGACGACTTTTGCTGGCAAGTTGGCTGTGATTGCAGAAGAGTAGAAAAGCGTCAAAGTGTAAGCAAAGTTGTCGCTTGAAACAACGGCCGAGAATGGAAGAGGGGAAGAGAGGGAGAGATACACACCTGTTGGACAACCAAGATCCTTCGATCCGCGACCAAACCCTTTCTCAACTTGACCGCGGAGGTAGATCGGATAAGGCCTCTCGGGAGCGTGGGGACCGCAAACCTGTGGACGATTACGTGGTTCGGTCGGTGACCTGACCGTCTGTGCTGAGGATGAGTCTGTCATGGTCGATAAAAATGCTCGCTGGGCGAATGCAAGCGCTTCGTTGAATAGGCTGACGATCTTCGAAAGCGGAACGTGACCGGGGGAAGCTGAGACGGATTGGTGAAAGCGAATGCGTGATAATGGACGTAGAGACGGTGATGTTAAGAGCGATCCAATCGAGACTATTACGTAGAGCGACGTAAGGCTTTTGTCGTTCCAAATTTGTCGTCGAAGCAGCCTGAGCACAGAAATGAACGTTATCGAAACAAAGAGTGATGTCCAAGTGCAGCGTTGATAGCTTGAAAATGAACTCGCTTCGGGTCGAGAGCGCAATCAATTGGGCGCAGTTAGCAGCGAGAGGTTCGTGCGCTTTTCACTCGTACCCTTAACGGCGAAGCTTTTGTTCCGTTGCGGTGACTATTGCTCGTGTAGCGCAGCGTGTGTCCAAAGATGTGTAGTTTATGAAGTTGACCGGAAGCGCAGCGCGAAGAATAGTTGATGTCGAAAAGTGGTGGTAGAAGGGAATGGAGTGAAGAGAGAACAAAGCGCTGAATGCAGAAGAAAGGCAATATCTCCAATGGCACACCCAAGTTGTCTCTGTGTGTCTGGAGTCGGTGTCAAGTCCAACGGAGACTTGAACAGGTGCAACCGAGCGGCGTTTGAGTGAGGCGAGCGAGCGATAAGTGGGAGAAAAAAGGCAACACACCTACACACAAATTTGAGCGGCCGTGCGAGCGTGTGTGGAAAAAAAGGCGCGGACTGCAGCTTTCCACCTCAACTCTGCTACTGCTCAGCTCAAATTGACGGTCTAGTCTAAATCTGGAACATCGGAGCATTACAACATCAAGAAGGCGGTGCATGCTCCTGAGTTGAGTATATACTACCTTATGGTGGCATTTCCAAGTCCGATCAAAATCGAGGGGGGGACGACAACGACGCTGCAGTTCCGAAACCGATGTAGCTGAAGGGCAGCAGCTTTTGACTCGAAGGGTTACACTTCGGGGTGCGGTTCGCAGCAGCACAAGGCGATAGACAGAGGGGCAATTCGCTAGAGTCTGTGTGGGGGAAAAGGGCAAAGAGTCAGGCTGCTCTTAGAAAGAAGCCGAACAGTGTAGCGTGTGCTGAGGCGCTTTTGTTGGATTAATAAAATTGATTGGAACGTTGCTGAATTCGCCGTTCCTTCCCGCACTTGCTAGAAGAAGAACAAAACTGTGTTGCGAAAAGAAAGTCGCCGAGATCTTTTGCTTTCCACTTTCGAATGCTGAAGCATACACTACTCACACATTCTACACTGAAGGCGTTGTGAGCAGAATCGAAACGTGGGAAGTATGGAAGGGTGCTTCTGGAACCCTCGATAGCACTTCTCAACTTGAGTATCGAGCGGGCGGATAATTCCGCTGAAAGACATTGGCCTTTTCAGTGTGTTCCTCCGGAAACCCGGTCTCGCATTAAAACAAAGCATGGCATCGAAAAGTCTCTCAGCGCTCTTGGCTGGGTTATGGCGTATCGCGCAACCATCTCCGCTTGAAGAGCACGAACAGCACGATTCGTGTCGAATCCGGATCGACGTACATTTGGTCTGCGCTTGCATGCAGCCTAAGCACCGCCTTGGCACAGGGTGCGGTTCGGTTCGGGTTGCGGTGGGAAGAAATTCAGACCCACATGCTCTCTGCCAACTGCAGGCTGCACGCGACCGTGGTGATCCGTCGTGAACTTCAACGCCCTGCATATTGCACCTCTTTGAATGACATAACAAATGGAAGTCTACTTCGATTGCCAAAGTGCACCCCCGCTGCGTTTCGTGATGCGAAAAGCTCCAAGCGAAAGCACAAGCGAGACACGCGCCCACCATCGCGATTCCTTTTGGATCCCCATTAAGGCCTCGAACCTTTGCTTCCGACCAGCTTTGACATCGCAAAGCAGCTTGGCTTGTGATAATGTCCCCACAACACTGCAGAACCATGCGTCGACATGAGAATCCGTTGTGGCCTGGCTTGGTGAGGTTCGAACGAGAGTGTCGATCAATGAATCTGGCTGCACGGCTCAAAAGCTATCAGCGTGGACATCACATGGGCAGCGGGGGGAAAGGATCGGCAAAGGCTATCGGAGTTGGGAATACCTCTGCAATTTCTAGCCTTGGCAAAACGATTCGTTTCGACCTGATCTAGCCTTTCTAGCGCACAAGTCAAGTCCTATCGCGGTCTATAGTGTGCAGTTCTAGCAATCGATGCCTAGCGCGTCCTCACACATTCGCCTGCGCAGACTCGTTTTTCCTAACGGAACAAGTCGCGATGTGCTAGATACCGACGAATGCAACCGAAAACGAATCAACCGCTGCCACCTCGAGCAGATTCCCACGAGAAGAAAAGCAAGTGCAAGATCGTATGACAGGATCATCCTCTCGGAACCTCTTTCCGAATCCTGCGCGACTAGGCGGCAAAAGCAACCCGAGCTGACAAAAGGAAGCGAAATATGCAGCTCTATCCTCTCTATTGTCGCCAGGATTGCACCCGATGTCTCTGCGTAGCGTTGAACGCCGAGATCGAAAGATTAGTGCGCATGCCCTCCGCGCAATGCAACTCTGTGAAAACGCCGGGATTACTTTGATTCTCTTCTTTGCTCTTGAGATGGACAGTACGAAGGATGCGCCAGATACGTTTCGAGTCGGCGCTTGCCACTACATAAAAGACAGTAGAAGACAAGTGTGAAGCTTGCTAAAACATTAGGCATTCATGGTCATCCAAGTGGTACAATATGGTTCGAGATGTGGCCTGTAAGGCGATCAAGACGGCTTCCATCTCGGACCAAAGGTACCGTGCAGCGGATCAAATTTGCTCAGGGGAGGTTCCACGCTTCGTCTTTCATCAAAAGCGAAAGCGTAGATGCCAGAGAAAGCAGCAACCGACACGCTCAGAAATGCCAAGAAAACGCCGCGATTCAGATCTTCAAACTGATCGGGTGCAAAATCAGCAGACAAAATCGTTTTCGCCGATCCGATCATCACGTGCGAGAAGAAATGAGGCCTCGACTCTCCGGAAATTGTCCGTGCAAAGGCCAGCCAGCTAAAGCAGCTGCTGCAGGAAGAACTCAAAAAAAAGAAAGTGACTCGCCGCTCTATCGCTCACTCTGCCTCATGCATCAAAAGCTCTACCGGCGAGCGTCGGAGCACGAGTCACTCTCACACTCGAACCCCACTTTCTTCTTGCATTCTTCTATCCACCTTCTACACCGTTCACCATCACCACCACATCGTTCTTCACACTTGGTCTTCACACCGCTAGCCCAACAACGCAAGATGAAGTATCTTAGCACAAGAGGAGGCCCCGAACGCCTCACATTCGAAGACGCCGTCCTGACCGGTTTGGCACCCAACGGAGGCCTGTTCATCCCTGCTACTGTTCCCCAACTGCCTTCGAATTGGGAGACGGAATGGGCTAGTCTTTCGTTCCTCGAACTCTCGCATCGCGTGCTATCGCTCTACATCCCCACCGACGCTTCTCAAGGAGGTATTCCATCGGAAGATCTTCAAAAAGTCATCAACAAATCGTACGCTACTTTCCGACACGACGAAACCACGCCTCTCGTTCGCCTAGACGAAAAGGAATGGTGTCTTGAGCTCTGGCATGGTCCCACGTTCGCTTTCAAGGACGTTGCACTCCAACTGCTGGGTAACCTTTTTGAGTACTTTTTGCAACGTCGCAACGCGGGAAAGAGCGAAGCTGAGCGGGAAAAACTCACCATCGTCGGCGCCACATCCGGTGACACAGGCAGTGCAGCGATTCAAGGCGTTCGCTCCAAAAAAGACATCTCCATCTTTATCCTCTTCCCCCACGGTCGCGTCTCTCCTATTCAAGAAGCACAGATGACCACCGTACTCGACGAAAACGTACACAACCTGTCGGTAGAAGGAACCTTTGACGATTGCCAAGACGTCGTCAAAGCTCTCTTCTCCGATGCCCACTTTAACGCCAAGCATCGCCTCGGTGCGGTCAACTCGATCAACTGGGCACGTATCTTGGCTCAAATCGTCTACTATTTCGCCGCTTACTTCAGTTGGAAGAAGCAACTCGGTGGAAAGAACCCGGCGGGAGAAGGGGAAGAGGTGGAATTCGTCGTGCCAACGGGTAACTTTGGTGATATCTTGGCGGGTTACTATGCAAAGAGGATGGGGTTGCCAGTGAAGAGGTTGGTTGTGGCTACAAATGAGAATGATATTTTGCAGCGATTCTGGGCTAGTGGAAGGTACGAAAAGTCGGATGCTTCTGCTTCTTCTGCCGCAGCAGCGGAAACGGCGCAGACAGAACCAGCAGCAGGATCCTCCGATGGAGCACAACAAGCTGAAGGAGGGGTTAAAGCCACCTTGTCTCCAGCAATGGACATTCTTGTCTCGTCCAACTTCGAGCGCTTGCTTTGGTATATCGCTTACGAATCCCAATCCTCCTCTTCTTCCAGCTCTTCCGATATGGAGAAGGAAGAAGCGGCAGGACGACAACTTGCTGAATGGATGACCTCTCTCAAAACCAATGGAAAACTGGTTGTTGATCCAACCCAGCTCTCTATCGCACGTAGAGACTTTGCAGCGGAACGCGTATCCGACGCTCAAATTCGCTCCACCGTACTCTCCTACTTCACTCGTTCCCCAACCGATGCTTGGCCAAAGGGAAGCTACCTCATCGACCCACACACCGCCGTTGGCTTTAAAGCCGCCGAAAACGTTACCGATGGCAAAACGCATCAGATCGTATTGTCAACCGCTCATCCAGCCAAATTCGCCGAAGCCGTCACTTCAAGTTTACAATCCGCCGGCGCACAGTTCAACTTCGAAAGAGACGTCCTACCAAAGGAAATGGTAGGGTTATTGGACAAGGAAAGGAGAGTCATTAGTGTCAAGCCAGAGAGCGCAAATGGCGTAGAGGGGTTGGTCAACGCCGTGAAGCAAGTGGTGGAGAAACAGGCGGATGTGGTCAACGCTAGAGCCGGAGCTAATACTGCCAGTGTATAGTTGCATATCATCGTGACTTCCAGTCTTTAAATGCTAGGCAATCGTTTCACACCAAGATCATTCTTCTGTTTTAGCATGATTCTTCGACGACAAAACGCGTGCGGCTGTGGACAGCACAGGCAAGTTTGAATCACAGCTGTGCTTGAACGGGTCTAAGCGATCATTGAGCAGGAAGCGCAAAATGTACAAGGAAAGAAACGCAGGAAGAGATCCACACCATTCACTTTGCCGGTCCGCTCACCCTCGACAAGGTGAGGCCAGACTCGAGCCATTCGAGTTTGGCGTTCTCAGCTACGCTACCGTCTGCTCCGTGTTGGGGTTCTGTGATTCGGACCTTGTATCCGAGAGCATCCATTTCAGGTACACTATCGTCGTCGTCGTCGTTGAACAGTGCTAGGCATCCACCAACGCCCTGGTCCATGTAACTGTTCGTGTCCCGTCGAATGGCACCAAGTGGAATCTCGTAGACATTCTCCTGGCCTTGACCCGCCGGCCAAAGTCCGACTCGATAAGTTGGCCTCCTCTTCTTCGGATCTGGATCACAGCATTTGCACGTGCACTTGCTGTCATCGTTGCCCATACGAGGACGGTAGCATTCAGCGAGGCCGTCGTTTCCCCACCACCCTGCGCACGTCCATCCAGCGAAGAAGTCGGCCGTTCCACCTGCATTGTACTTTCTCAACACCGACACCGTCGAGTTGTTATGATTTCGATCGGCTGGATCCGCGGATGCATACTCGATTCTGGTGATCCAGAGGGCTCGTTCGCTCATCTCGACGTCGACCTCGAGCCAGTCATAACGGTCGGCATCAGAAGCCGGCGCAGCGTCGTGGGCTTGGCCTTTTACGTATCGATAAGTGCCACTCATCGTCTTGGCTTGCCGTTCCTCCTGTCGCCATCCTAGCGTATAGACAAAATTGCTGAACGATGTCCGCATCCAGTCCCAAAGATTGTCAGAGTTGAAAGTATTGATGTTGAGTTCGTCTGAACCGTCGTTGTGGGAAGGACCCAGATGAGCCAAGGCGGTAACAATCAGTCCTCGTTCCAAGTTCATCGATATGGTCAGCTCGTGGCTGCCGTAGATCTCATTGAGGACGTGCAGGTCAAAAGGCCGAGAATGGCGTTGGAGTTGATTGAAGCCGCGAGATCCGACGCCCTGGAGAGAGCTGCGACCCCATCGAGATAGCTCTTGTCTCACTACGCTAAAGGGGGATTGAGTACCGGCCGTGCTGCCGTCTGTCATCATGGCGGTCGTGGAAAGATAATCTCCAATGACAGTCATGTCGAGCATTGAGTTGTCAGAGATCTGTAGAAGACCGTGGTAGATAGCGGTGAGCGACTGGGCGAATTTATGCGCATCCGAAAGCGTAGTCTCAACCAAATTGACGTATCCCCTAGTGTCATTCCTGCCTTTGGTCATGTCGATGATGCGGCTGCTATTCAGCTGAAAAGCTTTGAGCAGATCCTCCTCGGTGATTTCTCGATCGCGGTGAAGCGAAGCGTGAACGGTCAGCATCTGCAGGGCCGTCCACAGGGTTCGACTGCGGAAGGTGCCGTCGTGTGTAGCATTGCTGATGGTGGAAGAGTCAGAGACTTTGGCCGTTCTGGTGTAGAAGGGCTCGCCCTCGACGATGGACGTAGCAACCTGAACGGTTTCGCGACGACGCCTGGCTGATTCGCGTACTCTGCTGCCTGCCAATCGATCGAATCTCTCTTCAAGATAGCGGATGATCTGGTCGTTACCACCATTGTTAATGGTCACATCGGCAGGCTTCAGCAGATCCACTGGGGGAAGGCAGAATGGCTGATCTCTGAGCCTCTGCGTGGCTTCTGAAAATTCCGGAGTGAAGTAGTATTCCGGCTCCTTGGTCCAAGGCCAGCGCCTGTCTTCCCATGGCATTCTCCCACCATTAGCAGCGATGCCAATGATGAACCAAGAGATGAGAAAGATACCTAGCGAGATGAAGAAGCGCAGTCGGGTACCGAATACAAGCTTTTCGAGCCAGTGCCAGTCCAACTGCACATCTTTCTTCGTAGATTCGGGCGCAGAATCGTTGATTGGCTGTTCAGTATCAGCATGGAGGTCATGGTCGGTATCGGACAACAGAGGCTGTCTAGCGTCCTCATCGGCAGCTGTACGAGGGGCCATGATTGCTCTAGTAACGTGTCGCTGTCGAGACACTGAGATATCGAGCCAAGAGAATGTATGGAAAGGTGCCAAAACGGCACGAGTTCAGAGAAGGGTGGGCCTTTATAAGAGCAGACGGCTCAGTCAAGACACATCCTTTATTGTCGCATGTGACTGCTGCTGAGCTACAAGCAAAGAGACAATCGGTGCATGATATGTGACTACAATATATCGAAAGGGGGCTGTGTAAAATTGGCTAGGCTGGATAGAGAACAATAGCCCGCGACTTAGTGCATGAAATTTACCCACGCCGCTTCTTTTCTTTCCTCTTTCGACACAACAAGCCTTTTCTTTTCTCTTACCGCATTCATGCGCTCTACTTCATGTGATTCTAGAAGACAGAGCAGGGGCGAATGTGATCTCTCGTAGTGCGAGGCACAAGCATAGTGATGAGGTGCACGGCACTGGTCGTGCACTGTCGAGGGTCGAATTCTGGCGCTTAGCGCGCAACAATTGACGAGCCTTTGCTCTCCGCACGGATAGGACCGTGGCGTGGCTGCTAGACTGCTTTGATGCTCATCAGCACCAGCTTGTGTCAAAAGAACGTATACACATCACCTTCTCGTAATGTACCGAACAGCTGGGTTTGTTTCAAAGGAGAGCTTATCGGCTGGAATTGCACTAGGCATTCTAATCTCACACAGATTGAAAGGTCGTATTACGTAATCCTGATCAGGACACGCTCTCCGCAGCGCGCCCTTTTCTTTTGCTTTTTTCAGTTCTTCTTGGTTTCCGTGAAAAAAAGTTGACGCCTGTCAAACTAGAGAGTTGGATCGAGTTGCGTGTTTCCTTCCTTCTCTACTCTCACCATCAATCGACCAACGTCGCAGTATGCTTCTGTCTTCATCATTTACGAACGATCTCGCATCCGTATGCCAGTGCGTGTGTAACGCTTCCGCATCAGCTTGGTCTCTATCTTTTCCTTCACCGTGTAACCGACCACCTCCTAGTCTCGTGAACCTTTCAACCATCGCCTCTCCCGCCCCCGTTCAGCATCTGTCCTGCCCTTGACCCAACGTCTCCCCCAGCTCAGTGAATCCCCCAGTAACATCGCCTCCTCAGCCCCCTTTTTGAATCCCCTTCCTCTTCCCTTCCCTTCGTCACAACCTGGTTCCGCGCTCCGCGCTACAGAAGGTTTGGCTCTTTCGAAGCCCCATAACCTAGCCTCTCTTTCCTCTCGAGGGAAGATCGCAGGCTGATAGGTTAACTCAATTTGAATTTTTTGGGGTCAAAAAGTAAGCCTAGATAGAAGTACACCGAGCAATATTAATGGTCGTGTGTCGACTTGGTAAAACAAGCCCAAAGGTCGATGCACACTACCCAATTGCTGTACATCTTTTCCCCCCTCCCGTTTCCTCTCTTATGCGATTTGAGATTCTGAGATAGACGGAGCAAAGGAGCGCTGTTACCGCGGATCTTATCACGATGCAATACCAACGACGGTTACGATACAACCCATGCCAGGCTGTGCTTCTCGTGTGCCAACAGACTTTCAGATGCGAAATAGGTCGAAAGGAAAGTGAAATTGCAACACCGATTACATGAGCTCGGCGCAGTTTGGAGCGAACAAACAAGACAAAAGAATGTGCAGAGGGTAGCGACAACACTACTGATTGGGAGAATATAAACAACGAACGACAGACAAGCTTCCCGCCAGCAGAGAAACGTAGTGATAGAGAGAGTAGCTGATGAGGAGTTGGCCTTGTGAAGGGGAAGAAGGCACCGAGGAGCCTAGCCAGCACCATTGAAAGTCATGGTTGCACCAGCTCCTTGACTGAGTGCTTCCAACGCCGTGGCACTCTTCAAAGGCTTCTTGGCTACCGGCTCAGCTGCAGCTTCCAACTCATCTTCGATCCTCGTGTAAGGTGCTCCAGCGCCGCCACCAGCGAGGCCTTGGTTGACTCCTGCAGATCGACCGGCGAGGCCCTCGATCGTAGCAGATTGGCCACTGTTGCGTATGCCTTGGAGCTCGCTCAGCGTTGCAGGTCGAGCGTTGCCCCACATTGGGTTGTAGACTTGAGATGTAGTGCCCAAGGACGATCGCGAGAATCCACCACCTCCTCGGGAGATGTCGCTAGATGCTCGTGTCAAACCAGGACCGCGTGTCAAGCCACCAGCACCTCGAGTGAGACCACCAGCACCTTGTGCGATCTCATCAGCGCTCTGCGCGAGCCCGCCAGCATCTCGGAAAAGGCCGCCAGCACCACTTGCCACGCCACTGTAGGTCCTCGCCAGACCGCCAGCGCCGGTAGCAACACGCGGGATGGCTGCCTCGGCCGCTTCAGAAGCTGCCATACCACCACCTCGAGCTAAAGTGCTAGCGCTTCCATCGTAACGCGAAAGACCGCTGCCCAGAGTCGAAGCTGATCGAAGCCCCGATGCTGCTCCAGTAACAAGAGATGTCTTGGTGCTCAGTGAGCTTGCTAGCGTCGACGCATCTGCAGATGCTGTCCCCGCGAACAAACTCGGCCACAGTGGAGCACGCCTACTGAGCGTTTCGGCCTCTCCGGCGATGCTTCGCTTCTTGAGCACCGGGGTCTCGTTGTCGCTGACTGCAGGCTCTACACCGCTGCTACCAATGCCAGAACCAGGCGTAGCAGCGACACCGCCGCCAGTTCCTGTGGTGTAAGGCGAGCCTCCTCCTCCGTAGCCTCCTCCATAGCTCGCGCCATAGCCTCCTCCGACAGTGGCGGGAACGGCTGAAGCAGGTACGCCGGCAGGTAGAATTCCTCCACCGAGACCGTTCGTTCCAGATGCTTCCGCCTCTTGCTTTCTCTTGTACTCGAGGAATTCGGTATACCTGTCACCTCCAATGATCATGGGTCCTCGCGTGTCGGCGTTTGGCGTGACCAGAGGGACAGGCTTGTTCTTCTGCTTGCTCGATACGAACAGGTTGCCCGCCAATGTTCCGAAAAACATGGTAGAGCCAGCCACAGCAAGGAAGCCAGGACCACCTGGAGTTCGCTTGGAGAGCGATCGAGATCCTGATTCGGCAACTTCAGCAGAAGCTCGCTTCTTGAGCACGGTGCTGCCTGCGTTGCTCGCGCCAGAGGACTGATAGCCGGCAGCACGGTTGAGCGCAGCGCTGGATGCTGTCGAACCTCCACCGCTGCCGCCACCGTAAATAAATCCCCCTGCAGCGCCGCCGCCGAGTGCAGAATATCCAGTGCCTGAGTCGGGCAAGGAAGCCGTAGAGTACGAGCCGCCTCCGCCGGGGCTGTAAGGCAATGATGAGCCATAGCCACCGCCACCACCACCACCACCCAAGCTGAGACCACCGGCGCCGCTTGCCGGAGCATAGCCTCCGCTGCCTGCTGCACCAGCGTATCCACCGGGGTCTGCATACCCACCTCCGCCAGCACCTGCACCCGCACCTGCACCCATACCACTAGGGTCACCGGGCATACCGCCTTGAGCCTGCATCTGTGCTTGCTGTTGCTCTTCCGCCGCTTTCTTCATCTCCGCCTTTCTCTTGTCTTTTTCTTCATCCCTGTCGGTAGGGAATTGGGTCGCAGACTGAACGTACCCCAAGAGACCTCCGGCAACAGCGAAAGCACCTCCCATCAGCCAATTGCCTCTTTTCTCGAGTTGATGATGAGGATGAGTTGGATGACCTACAGCTTCCTTGAGAGGGCAGACGTCGCGTTTTCGTAGAACAGGCTCGGCGTCAGCAGCAGCAGTTGAGGAGCCGCCGCTGCCATCGTTGGCAGGGTTGAGTCGCATCTGCTGTATCTGCGTTACATCGGCGGATTGAGCTGCGAGGCGCTGGCGCTGCAACATCGCCGCAGCGTTGTCATTCTTTGCCTGAATTTGGGCCAAGTATGCGTCGTAACCTGGCATAGCTTTGGTCGCCAGCTGTCCCGGTATGCGGCCGGGCACACCGACTGCGCCGTAGGTTGGCGTATCGTCGAGGTCCTTAAGGATGTCACGGTCACGAGGGTTCATCTGTCGCCACCTGGCGTGCGTGACTCCTCCGTACAGCAGCGGGATGATACTACCAGCAGCAACACCACCCGAGATCTTGGCCCACGGTCCGCCGCCGAAGAGGAATCGCTTCTGAAGCGATGGACTCGAGGCAGAGGTGTCAAGATCGACATGCTTGTGCTCTTCATCGACAATGGTTCTCTTGCGCAGAGCCGATTGGATTTCGCCAGAGGTGGTGACTCCAGAGCCTTTGGGGCCGTATGAGCTGCCTACATTCGAAACACCGCCTGGATACGCACCAGCATCGTATGAACCAGCACCAGATGAGCCACCAGCACCTCTAGGCATGCTAGGGTAGCGAGGATTAGCATCTGCAAGAGGGTTGGGCTGGCCATTAGCTGGCGCGGGAGAGGTGTTGACAGGGGCGCGGTAAGCTGACGAGCCATCTGTGGAAGTGCCATAAGCATAAGCGGGAAACTTGACTGCGCCGAGTTGCGGCGGTCCGTTTCTGGGATCGTAAGCAGGTGGCGCCGATGTGGTCACGTCGGGCAGAGGCTGGCCAGGTACGGAGGCGGCTACAGCAAGAGGATTCTTTGGCTTGAGCATATCGGGATCATAAGGGTTGAAAGGTGGCTTTTCGTGCTCGTTCTTCCAACCCATGACTTGCGAGGGCAGTCCGGGCGCGAGAGCTGCACCTGCGGCTCCGCCAATGAGGGCCGCGACAAGCCATCGCTTCGATATATGAGGAGATTCGGCTTCTTCTGCTAATGACACAGCGCCTCCGAATTCTTGCTTTCGCCTACGTTTGATCAAGCGTTTGTGTGCACCAGGAACAGCAATTGGCTCATTTTGGAAAAACAGTCTTGCAAGATCGCGCTTAGCCTTCTTCGCATCGCTTTCCGCAGTGTCAGAATCCTTGGGAAGAGGCATCTCGATATATTTGGTACCGTCCCAACGCGCTACAGTGTCGATCAGGGTTGGAGGACTCGGAGGCGGAGAGAATTGAGTGGTGGCAAGAGCAGTCGTCTTGATTGCGAACAAGGTGTTGGCTACGTTGATGACTGTCGCCACTAGACCAACGGTGCTAGCCACCGTCTGTTGTGCCGGTGCGTTGCCAGAAGCAGAGAACGGGGAGAATTTGGGTCAGCAATAAAGCAAAGCTAGACGTATCGCATGTCATTGGTAGAGAGCGCGATGGCACTTACCGTTTCGAAATTGAACTTGACCGGGTTTTGACCATACTTTGCGGTGTGAATGGCATCCTCGGCTTGCATGTGATGCTGAAACTCTTTCTTCTTGTCTCGCAGCTTCTCTTCGAGGCCATCGTACTTGGCACGAAGATTCTTTTCGATGGCAGCGATAGAAGTGTCGCCTTGTCCTGCGGATAGACGTGAAGCGGCTTCTTCAACGAGCCGCACAGGCTCATTGCGAGTCCTCTTGGGTCCTGACTGATGATGATGATGGTGGTGTTGAGATTTGTGGTGATCATGTTGGCGATGCTGGTGTTTGTCGCCGTTCTTGGAATCACGCGACTCTTTGTTATTCCTACGCTGGCTCAACTTCTGCTCGAGCAACGCATTCTGGGCGGATGCAGGAGCTGCTTGTGCGGTCAAGGCCAGACAAGCCAAGCAGAAAATGAGTAGCAGTTCGACTCGCATGACGAGCTAGCCACTGCTGTTGGACGGGTGTGGAACTCTATACGTACGAGGCCTGCCTCTGCGAACGATCGTCTGGGTCCAAGATACGATTGATTACGAAAATGTAAATAGGTCGGACCTCGGGATATATGGTGGTCGAGAAGGAAGGGAAGACAAAGAATGGGGCGGCATCATGCCTAGTACAGCAGACTGCAACAGTCGCACAACCAGCGGCAAACGATCCGTAACAACCCACCAAACAGTCAGCTCAGAGCGGCTCGATGAGAATGGTCTCTTGGCTCTGTGTTTCAGCGATGGCTGTGCCTGGTCGTACTCCGAATATGAAAGCCGACCGATTGCGTTTGACTTTCAACCCATCGCTTGTTGATCGGTGATGCTTCGCTTGCGGGCAGATGAAATGACTACACGAAGTTGAGACGTTTTCATCTGTACGGAAGAGCTCGTCGACAAACACATGTAATGTGAAAGGTAGACTATGAGTTCTCGAGGTCTCAATAGCCTATCATCCTCGCTCGCTTCGAAAGGGCTCCATTCGCGATGACCTGCATGTTACCAATGCTGAACATGCTTGTGTGTAATGCAAAAAGTCGAACGGGCTGAAGTGAGAAGTGTGGGTATCGCTGTAATCATCCATCTGAGAGGAGGAGGTGGGGTACGCTGTGGGCGTATGTCGCTACGCATCAGCTCGGTTCTGGTGGGATCGAATGTTCGACCAATGCGATTTGTCGCAGCGACTAAGCTCTCCTTTTGTTAGACGGGCTTATTCTCGTCAGCACGACTTTGTGACCCTGAAAAAGCTGAGGCAAGACTGTTGGTGGGTATGAGTGAAGGCTGCGAAATGAGGCCACGTCGTCAAATTTTCGCCGCTCAAAATCCCACTTGAAAATCGGACCGATGCCGCCTCGCACTTCCTCACAGCAGTTTGAATCAGCCACATGACCTTCATCTCCACCATTGCAATTCCTTATCATCACAGTCCGGCACATCCGATTCCACCGCAACAAGAGGTCGCCGTTCCTTGAATCGTGCTAGATGCTCCAGGAATCATCACCGGCAAGCCATGCTTAATCGCTTCCCATAATCGACTGCATCAGTTCCACGCGAAGCTGCACCCACAATGAAAAGGTCGAGCGTCTTTCAGAGATCATAGTGGGGCTTGATTTAGCTTTCTGTAAGACTCGCCACACAGGGAGGCTCAGCTTGCGCACACACGACAGGAGGTCTGGCTGTTGTCACTTTCTTGTCGCGTCCCAAATTCAACTCAAGCAAGCAGCAAGACGAGCCGTTCTGCTCTTGTGAGCTGGCTGTGGGCATCTTGCTTGGCGGCTGGATCGACTGATTCTCGTTCTTAGGCTCGCACAAGAGTAAGTTGAAGGCAAGCGAGCAGTGCTGATAGAGTTGCGGGATCTCAAAGCGCTTCGTCTATTTCCCTTTGGGCTCACTTTAGATCGTCATCCGAGATTCCGTTAACCATATACCCTTACGCTTCGGCTTCTCCCATTTCTCACTCCTTTGGTTCTAGTCACGACGACCTTTTGGTCCTGGTTACGATGGCTCGAATCGCAAAGACTCTTAGTGTAGCGCTGGTCGCTATGCTTTTCGTGATTTTTTGCGCTTCTGGCCCAGCCTCGGCTGGTGCACTTACTCGCTTCCATCATAGAGCACACGCAGGTTTACGCCGTCATCTCATTGCGAAGCGAGCTTCGACCGTGGACAAAGACTGTCCTGACAGCAGTGGAAACATCTCTTCGTATCTACAAAGTCAGATGAAAAAGCTGTCATCGGCTTCTGAGCAGCAAGGAGGCAAGGAGGAGGTGCAAGAAGCTGACCTTCCAGGTCCCAATGGGGGTCAACATGTCCAAGTCAAGGCAAAGTCATCGTCGGGCAAAAACGGTTCGTCTCGATCATGGTCTTGGTCTTGGTCGTCCCATTCGTCCTCGTCATCTTCCTCCTCTTCTTCCTCTTCCACCAAGACTACAACCACCACTTCCTCTTCCAATGACGAATTTGACAACACTTCGCAGAACAGCGAAAAGCATAACGACACGAACGAACAGCAAGATCAAGTCAAGCGCGATTCTCAGCCGCAACACTCTGTCCCTCAACGCAGTCAGACCGTAGTTCACACCAGCAACACCCATCACACTTCTGACTCGAGTCATTCTACCACGATAGAGACCAAAGGCAAGGATGGTAAGGTCGTAAAGCAGACCTCGAGCTCGAAAACATCGTCGACGTCCTCGACCTCCTCGTACAGCCGCTTTGCGAACGTTTTCAAGTATGTCATCAGTGGCAATGCCGAGAAAGCGCACAATATCGCTCCTTTTGCCAACGCTCTAGTGCAATGGACCAAGTCACCCGCCGACATCACTGCTTTGCAGGTAAACGCTGCCACTGGCGAGCCCATCACACGCCCCGCCAAGGCTGATACTTGCAATCGTAGGTTCGCCTTCACCGGGCAGCAATACACTGCCAATGACAAGGACAAGCGCTTCAGCCAGGCTTTCCCGGAGGAAGCGCTCGATCCGGTCTCGAAAATTGCTCTCGACCTTCATAATCACGAGCGCGCCCGCTATGGCTTGCCGCTACTCGAGTGGAATGTCGAGCTCGCCAACATGGCCGCTTGCTGGGCTGACCTCAAGGCATACGGTCATTCTGAGAACCACTTTTGTGCCTCTGGCGAGAACATCGCCATGGGTTTGGGCGATCCTTGCTATAGCAACCCTATGGAAGGTATGAAGAATGCTGTCATGTCGTTCCTCGACGAGGATCGCAACTGGGCCAGGAACCCTCACATGGCCGAGAACAACGGCCATTGGACTCAAGCTGTCTGGAAAGACACTCGCTTTGTCGGATGCGCCGTAGCTCAGCGCAAAGACTTTATGCAAGGTTTCAGCGCCAGCAAAGAGGCCTCGATGTACGTTGTCTGTGAATACTATCCTCCGGGCAACGTCGAAGGTCAATTCGAGCATCAAGTGCCATCCGTGCTTCCCACGTCTCAGATCCGATCCAGCTGCTCGGCCAACGAAAGGCATGGCAGCTGATCATCTCGGCCCCCTTTTTGCGTTTTCGATTCTCACGTATCCCACTTGGTCATTCTCGTCAGGGTCCAACAGGGATCAGCTTGCTTATTCCTCTATCACAATCCTTTCTCGATGCTGCATCTTGCTTAGTTTGTCTTCACATGCTCATTCCTTAAGTGCGCTGGCGCACTTTCTTCAATCTCCATTTGTGCTACTAGCAGTGAAGCTTGTGTGCGTTTGGAACGATTGTGGAATCTTGACCTCAGCCAGTCCAAAATTGAGTGATCCCAGCGTCGCAAAGTGACTGACAGCGCTACCGTACTGCCGTATCAGGCTAAATTAAGCTATATATACGCAATAATCTCCCCTTTCATGCAACCAATCAATTCTATCCCGGCTAGCTCAGTCGGTAGAGCGTCAGACTCTTACTAACAAGGGTTTCCGAGTTTGTCTCGGAGTTTATCTGAATGTCGTGGGTTCGAGCCCCACGTTGGGAGATCACTTTTTGCTTTTGCTGCGTTCAAAGTCGGTCGCGTGAAGCCGAATCTGAATCTGATGCGCGTCAAACTTTTTGGCATTTTGACCTCCACAGAGCGGCGGCGAAGGCTGATGATGCAGCCAGCTTCTTGCTACTGTTGCTTCCGAATTGGACCCTTAAATTTCTGCTGTCCTGGCTAAGAGTTGCCAATATGTGAATCTTGTTGTTCTTGCTCAGCACGTTCACCACCATCTCTACTTCTTTTCGACTCCGTCTCATGCGCTGAGGAAAGAGAGCCGACGTCACAAGTGGCGTCTGCGTCTGGTACAGCGGTCGCCCCCTCTCTCTAATCATGCGCGCCTCCTCAGTGGCGAGGGGTATTCGCGGCATCTTCCCTCTCGTTCGAACGCTAGCACCTCAAGCCATCTCACCACCTTTCGCGCTTTCAGCATTGCAAGGATTGCGGCTCGCTATCGATGCAACACTGCTGGTCCAACGTCTTCACTTTGCCGACGATCCACATCCTTCTCGTCATGTTATTGGGTTCTATCGGCTCATCACATCACTCCGCCAGCACGATGTGGTGCCAATGATGGTCTTTGACCATCCTCACAAAAGACTAGCTCTCAAGGACCGAGAACAGGTGAAGCGTAGGCATAAGCGCGAGCTCGATCGCATAAGAAGCCGTCTAGAGCACGAGCGACGGGGTCGACTTCAAGAACTTCAAGGTCACCTCGATGCATTGTCGGCTTTGGCCGAATCAGAGCGACGTCAAGTAGGCGAGCTGCTTGATCAATGGCGAACGACAACGACACAGTCACTAGAACCGGCAACACCGTCAACAGTAGCACCGCCGCCACCACCGCTTCCGCCCTCACCAACAAGGTCACAAACGGTCGCCCACAGCATGCACACGAACTGGCTTCAACTCGAAGAGAGTCTCCGGACTGGCGGTGCAAGTCAATCCAAGGGTCAAAAGATCCTCGCCGAAGCAGAACAGCAAGTCTACCAAACAATAGCAACACAGCTTATTTCAGGCGAGGCACCGCCACCGTTCCCAGCACTCGGTGACAGTCTCGAGACAGCAGTCGGATCAACCGAGTTGCCCACGCCACACCCCCTATCGTCGCTGAACGCCATGCATCACTCATTGACGAAGACGTACGATCGGGCGACATCGCCTCTGTCAGCTTCCATCTATAAGGACTGCGCGACGCTCTCGTCGCTTATGGCAGTACCGGTATTTTGGACAGGCGACGGCACGCGCACGGGCGGAGGTAGGATTCACGAAGCTGAAGCGTACGCTGCTTCTTTGGTTCGATCGGGCTTTGCCGATCTCGTTGCCAGCGAAGACAGCGACGTGCTTCTTTACGAGGCGCCACTCTTGCGAGGGCTTATGGGTGGCGTCAAGACTACCGGCGTGCTGGGTCGTGAAGGAGCGAAAGGCAAACTCGAAGTAGTCTGCGGCACACGCGTCCGCACCGGTCTGTTTCCCAAGTCCGAGCTCGAAAAGCACAACACTCTACAAGCTAGCAGCGAAGCACTCACTACCGACACGGAGCCTTCTGCGGATCTCTCGTACGATCGCCTGACTCGCAGCTTGATGCTCGACTTTGCCCTGCTCTGCGGCACAGATTTTAATCGCACCGTCCCCGGTATTGGTCCCAAGACGGCGCTCCGCTTGCTCAAAGAACACGGATCGATATCTGCTATCCTCAAGAAGGAATCGAAGAAGTTCAGTCCACCAGACGGACTGTCAATACGAGAATACGAAACAGAGCTACGGAATGCAAGGACGGTGTTCTTGCAGCCACCAAAAGTGAGAGCTGCTGCTCGAACGATTCTGGGTACGGTGGCATTTGAGGAAGCGGCGAGTGCGGTTGCTCAACAGACTATGAACAGCGCTGTTGAAAGAGTGCTCTTTGCCGATGATGCGAGCAATGCAGGGCCGAGTATTCTAGCGATTATTGAGGCAGACGGTGCAACTGCTGCAGTCGACGTCGAGTCCAACTCCTACTGCACGGCCGACGCAGCCACCCAACTCGACAGTGAACTGTCGGACATCGAAACCGTGTCATCGACTGAAACGACGACTGTCGACAGCCCATCGGAATCCACCATCACCCCGTCCTTGTCGCCAACAGCGGTGAACTATGACCGTCAAAAAGTGCACGACTTCCTCCGCTCCCACGGTGTCTTCCGCTCCCCTTCCCCCACTTCACTTCTTGACAACCTCCCGTTGCAGGAAGAACCTTTCTTCGACACCTCTGCCACCACTTCCTCTTCCGAATGGCGCGATTTGCTCGACCTAGAACTCGGCCTTACCACCGGCGCTTCTTCGACGTCACCATCGTTCTCGGACTTGAACGAGATCTTGCAACAGGAAGACGATGTTGCGGGGGTAGGTGCGACTTTGGGCGCAGATTTCTTTGGCGAAAAAAAGGCGGTGGCTTGTTGGAATCCCGATATGGAACGGAATGTGCGTGAGGAAACTACTGCTCCTCGACGCCAGACCACATCGTAGACCACTTCTGCTCACCTCTAAGAAGAAAAAGTAATGATACCCTTCCATACCAGGCATTTTTTTTTTTTTTATTTGGCTAATCTCGTGCAGTGTTCGATTGCCATTGATCGTGAATACAGCCAAGAGGTCACCAAGCGTGAGATAGGAACGAAAGAAAAACTTAGACATGCTCTGCGCACCAAGCAAAAAGAAAAAAGAATGATTTCTGCCGGGTTCGAACCGGCGACCTCCTCCGTAAGCCTTAACGATCTGGAAGAAACCGGAATTGTTAAGGAGACGCGCTAACCAACTGCGCCAAGAAACCATCATGTCTGTTCTTTCCGCATATTGCATATATAATATTTACTGTAACGTAGAACGGAAATTCACAGAGCGGTGGTCGATAGACATGCGAGTCTTGCCGCTAATACAGTTGCTAGTATGATCTCGAGTGAAGGCGCGAGACTTTCGTTGGATAGAAGATACATGAGTCTTTGTTGGTTCCATTGGCTGCATTCTTGGTTGTTTATGGGTCCGATGGGGCTCGACCGTGTTGCTGTGGAAAAGTGAGATTGCTGTTCGCTCAGTTGCTGGTGGGTCAGTTGCTATATTTCGATATGATGTCGGCACACACCACACAAAGCCAAAAGAGAAATGCAAACAAAATTAATTATCATCAATTGTTGCACAAAAATCTGCCAGAAAAGCGCAATAAGAATAAACCTTCCAAAATGGAAGCATTTTTTACCCTTGAACGCAGAGCAGAGGCAGAAAGGCGAAGGAAAAAAAAAGAGAAAAGCAAAAAGAAAAAAGAAAGGCGACTCCCAATAGGGGGCTCGAACCCCTGACATTCAGATATAACTGTATTTGTTCGAGTTCAATACTCGAAGACTTTGCGTTAAAAGTCTGACGCTCTACCGACTGAGCTAATCGGGATGGAGTTGTCTGCTTTTGCCAATTGCAGTGAATAGTGCATATATATTTACCAAACTTGTCTCCGAGATCATAAGCTCGGATTTGAATTGTCCATCAGTAACGATGCTTTGCTTCGCTTCATCCAGTGAATCGACGCTAGACGTGCACAGATGAGAGATGAGCCTGTATATGGAGGCATGCTTAGAGAAGAGCTCAGCAGTGTGCGAAGATTTATCCTATGTAGGAGGAAAGGATGGAATCCCGGCGTAGTCCGTCTTGAGGAGAATATGATGTGTGTGTGTGTGTGGGTTTTGCAGGATAGGTGTTGATTGGGAGTTGGCGCGAATTGAAGCTTCAACGGAACGGGACTGACCGCTCTCAAGGACAAATGTGTTTGTGTCGAAGAAGAGTCACGAAGAGTCGAACGAGAAGCTGACAGCGTACATGACAGCGTATCTTACAAGGGCACACGTTCAGACCAGACCAAGTAAAGATCAAAGACGTGTTCAGAGAGCAAAGACGAACGAGGATATATATTCACATGGTGCGAGCGCTATACAGCTAAATGCCACCCTGACCTGACACAAGGCTGCGTCGGCGAGAGGCGTTCTGTGTGCGATTAGAAGATGGAAGAAGAACGAGAAAGGTGCTGCTATGTCGAGACGACGAAGTTTTAAGCCTTCTGCTGCTGCTGAAGCTGGAGATTCCTGTGCAACTCAGTCTTGACATCGACGACGCGATCGAGGAGCTTCTTGATAACGTCTTCTCGGTTGGATTCGAATGCTTTGTTGAGCTCCTCGAGTCTCTGTTCGGTTTCCTTGTCTACGGTAGTCTGCGAGCTGGAGGTGGAGCCCTCATGCTGTTGTTGGCATGAATGCAAGTTGCAGCCAAGGTCGGAGTAAAGCGATGGGTAGTCGACGTCGTATAAGGTCAAGTGAGCAATCAGAAAGTCAGCCTTTATTCGCCGTCTGAAGTCGAGGACTATGATGGAAGATACGTACCTGCTTCTGGAAGTCCGAGTACTCCTTCTCCTTCTTAGACTTGAGCTCCTCGATCTCTTTCGAGGCCTCGCTACGGGCGTCCTTCAGCTTCTGGGTGCGGTCTGTGATCATAAAGGTGAGGCATGCAGGTCGGTTGAAAAGTCAGCAATAATTCAGGTCGTTACTTGCGGAGGGTCGATGAAGCGTTCCGGATCTGAGCTTAGATGTGCGAAACACTGATAAGGAAGAGGTGATAATTAGTGTCCTAGCGATGAGACGGGCAACTTACAGGTTCGTGCCTTCTGAACGATCTTAGCGGCCTCCTTCTCTGCCTCGAGGAGGGTCTGGATGCCCTGCGATTGTTGTGCGGCCTAGTGGGATTGAGAAAAAACGGCATCAACAAAAAAAGTCAAGAGTATCAAGAGTGAGTGACTACACTCCGTCGTTAATTCTTGGGCAAGTTGGGAAAGCGATTGCTTCGTTCCATATAACGCATGCAATGACGGAGGCAATGCCGCTTACCATCTTGTCGTAGCTACTGTGATGAAGATGCGAGAATGTGGTGGTGAATACGACGATGCGAGAAAGTGGACTGGGTGGAGGAGACGATTTCCTATGGTGCAACGCAGAGAGGGGCGAGCTGCAAGCCAAAGGTGAGTGTGCGACACACCCTTTTGTGCATCCGTGCGCTCACCTCCCGATTGGCCCGATTCCATTGACAGGTCTTGGACTATTACACTGAGGGGCCTCTTACTGAACGTCATTGCCACTCTCTTTTCGACCCTGTTTGAGCCCTTTGCAAGCATGCTGTTGATATGGCCTTTCAGCTCTCTGTTTGATGCCAAGTTAAGCTGTCAATCGATGCTTCAAGTATAGTGCTGGGCTTCTTATGAGGGACAAAGCTATCAAAAGTGGAAGCACCGCTGCGGACCGGAAATTAACACTTTTTGCAGCGAAAAAATAAGCGAATAAGCGAAAGAAACGTCAGACGACAGAGAAGAAGCCAAGAAGAGAGCGTTGCATTCACAGACCACCACGGTGCATCGCCGTCGTTTTTGGATGCCCGTTGAGAATAGGCAGCAAAGTGAGTAACCTGAATCAAAACCTGTGTGCCTGTCTGTGTCTGTGTCGGCTGAGCCCAACACTGACTTACTTCGCATTCGACCTTCGAACCCTGCAATCCATTGTTCGCTCGTCTTTCATTCGTTTAGTTCCGCCTATCACCATCTCTCTTTCCACCTCTGCTTCGGAGCTCTTGCTCATCCACCTCAAAGACTCCAACTGCCAGCACCCTCCTGAACGCTCCTTGTCGCTCACACGGCACTACCGACAAAAGAGACCACCTCGCTCTCGACCTCGCACGGACAACAGCCAAGCTTTCGTCGGCAATACCGATCTCTTACAGCACGGCAGACCCACCATCGTTCTCGGCCACATCCTATCACGCTGATTCATCGCTCCTCGTTTAGATTGCTGCCTGCTCTCGTTCTCTCGCTTTGCAGTACTCTGCAACCACTTGACTCGACACCAATGCTCTTCGCACTCAGACTGCTTTAGACGACCATTCCTGAGTCGCGACCAGCTTCTCCATCGCTCATTTCACGGCAGCAGTTGATAGCTCAATCCAGCATCGGCTCAGCTCAGTAGCTACCGCCTGCAAGTTCTGACGGATCGGTTCGACACATACAGCCTCCCCTCAATCTACCAGCCATGGCGGCACCTGCCAACACCGACGCGCTCGGGCTGCTGAGCGCTGCGCTCAACTCACAGGACAAACAAGACGAGGCGCGTCATCTCTCCGAGCTCTACAGTCTGCTCAAGGTGCAGCCAGGCAACATCCCAATCCTTCTGCCATCCCTCATCTCTCTCTTGCCAAAATCCGGCTCTTCAATACGCACATGGATCGCCCAAGTCATGGACCTCGCCTTCTGTCGCCCCGCACTCTCTCAAGATACAAAAGCTACACTCGCTGTCCATGCTCCGGAAGCCATCCTTCTGCTGATCAAAGACAGAGATTCGCGTCTCACCAAGATCGCATCACAATGCTTTGCCAGCATGTACCCTGTTCTCTTTCGCCTCGCTTGCAATGATCGGGCCAAATCCAGTCTCTGGCAGACTGTACAGACGATCAAGGCGCAAGTCGTGCATCTCTTCGACAACGGAAGCCAAGGCACCAGACTCGCAGCCATCAAGTGCTACCAGCGCATCGTTCAGGCACAGTCACGCGGCTCAACGGATCCTCGTGCCCAGCTCAGAAACGATATCAGCCTCAGCGCCGTTCCCACCTCCCACCCATTCCTTAAAGCAGCAACTTTGGAGGAAGAGGGCAACCGCCTCTTTGCACAGATCGTCACACTCATCTTCACCAGCGACGTTACCGACCTCATCATGGCTGCGGTCAATTCGCTCACAGTGCTTGCCAAAGCACGTCCACAACTGGGCTCCATCATCCTACGCGCAATGGCCACGTGGACTCCTGCCAGCTTGTCGAACCTGACACACACGCAAGTCCGTAACGTCGAGAAGACCGTCCGCGTCTTTTACCTACACTTTCTCAAGAATCAGCTCGCAGGTTCAGAGACAGGTGCGGTTACAAAGGCGCTCGAGACACAGCAACATCGTATGGAAGAGGCTGCCAGGGCGCACGAAATCGAGAAGGAGAGGGAGGCTAGGCTCAAGCGCGAGAGGATCGACGAGGAACTTTCAGCGCCAAAGAAGGTAAAGCTCGAGCACCAGCCTGCTGCGGCGGCAGCGGACAGTGCAAACGCTCAGCAAGGCGACCAGGCATCAGGAGAGGCTTTCCGTGCTGCCTCGGTCCGAACTACAGGTGGCATCGAACGCAACCCTCTCGCCGCTTTCGATGTCAAAACGCTACCCATCGCACTCGTCATCGACCTCATCATTGCCAATCTCCAAGCTCTTTCGGAGCACGATCTGCACGGCGCCATTGCAAACATGCGCGCCAACCTGCCGCCAGATGCGTCGACATCGACACAACCAGATCCATCTGCAGCGCGATCATCTTTGCCACCACCGCCACCTCCCCCTGGTCCTGCGCCGGGTCCACCGCCTCAACCGCCGACAATGACCAGCCCTTCTCAGATCAACAGCGATGACATACCGCAGCGCGTCAAGCCAGAGGATGAGCAGGATGTCGTTCTAGACCCGCTAGAGATGGACATGGCAGAAGAAGACCTAGATGCATTGGAGGTCAGCGGCCGAGACAGACGGGGACAGTCCGCACAGGAACGGGAAGAGGAGGAAGAAGAGGAGATGTCGCTAGCGGTCATTGAAAACTTCGCATTGGCACCGCCAGAATACCTATCGATCAGCGAATCCGACTTGCTCATCAAGGAGACCATCTCCAGGATATGCGATTTTGGATCTACTGCAACCTCTGCACTTACCAGCACCTCTCAATCCGACTCAGGCACGCAAGCTCTATGGTCTTCGCTCGTCATCCGTCTGGCGACACGTGGCTTCGCTGAGCCCCCTGTCGATCCAGAAGCGGCATCGGATGAGGCCGAGACCAAGGTTGTTGGTGGTGTCGAGCCAACTCGCACATTATCAGCACAAGCCGACATCATCCGTTCGTTGATGCTCGAATTCACCAAGGCCGACTTCACGAAAAGGACGCGCTTTGCCGTTACTTGGATGGCAGAAGAGTGGTTCTGCGACCGTGTTCGCCGCAAGCAAGCCACAGCGTCTGATTCTATCAACAAGGATCAATATCCTGTTTGGCTCGAAAAGATCGTCCAAGCTTGGATCCCCACTATCGACGCCAAAGATCGCTCGCTCGCCAAGTTCTTGGCCGATTTGCCAGAGATCCCACCTGCGGTACTCGACCTTGTAGCAGCGCTCAGCAAGGACAAGGTCAAGATGGTCGCAGGCATGTCGACTCTTCAGGACATCTGCATTTCGCGACCCGCGCTCAGGGAAGAGTCGGCGGACAAGCTGCTGCAACTGACGAGGACGAGCGAGCGAAGCACTCGAGCTCGAGCTATTATTGCTATCAAGCAGTGTGCCGTTGCCAACAGCACGCTCGAGGCCACTATCCTCGCATTCGCCCGCGGCAATCTGGATATCCTCATCGAGACGCCGCAACCGACCGAGGCCGAGATCGAAGCAGCAAAAGAGAAAGAGAAGGCCAAAGCCAACAGCGAGCAAGGCGAGTCCAACGGAATCAATGGCACTGCAAAGACAGAAGAAGTCGCAGATGCTACGATCACCAAGGAAGGTGAGGAGACTGCGGAGGTGGAAAAAGAAGAGTCGAGGCACCCTACGGATGGCGATGACGTCTTGCGATTCGTCGAGTTGCCTTTCTCCCTCTGCACCAAGATCCCAGATATGCTTGACGAAATCTTCATGGCCTACCCTCGCACACCCAAATTCGTACAAACGGCCATTGAGACGCACATTGTGAACCTCATCCGCGCACTCGGACCGAACCACCCACGCCTACTCACGCTCCTTCGCAACTTTCCCGAAGGCGCCGATTCTCTGGCACTGTGCATCCTCAAGACGCTCACCGAGAAGACTCGCACCCCAGCCATCGTCTCCCTGGTCAAGGAGCTGGTCGACACCCGCGATGTCGATCCTCGCTTCCTGGTACCGATCATGCCCGACCTTGACAAAGCCGAAATCATGAAACGTCTACCCAAAGTCGTCACCATCCTCGCCTCGCGCGCACCGGAAGACCGCGCGCTCATCAAATCCGTTTTCCAGAGTATCGTCCAGATGCCACCTCAAGGCTTCGGCTCCGTATCATCCAACCTTCCACGCGTTCGCCAAAGCGAGCTTCTCACACCGGTTGAACTCATGGGACTGCTTCACCATGCCGAACGAGAGATTGGCGTCAAAAACACCATGGTTGCTATTCAGATCTGTTTCAGCATGACTGACGTTTATCGATCGGAAGTCCTGGCTGCGGTATTGAATCAGATTTCGGAAGACGCGAACTTGCCGATGGTCTTCATGCGAACCGTGATTATGGCTGTTTCGACGTATAAGTCTCTTTCTGGATATGTGGCGAGGAATCTCTTGTCGAGGTTGATAACGAAGAAGATTTGGCAGAATGGGCCTCTTTGGGATGGGTTCATTCTGTGCGCAAAGCAAACGGCACCAAGTTCGTTCGGTGCGCTGATCCAGTTGCCCAAGGATCAGCTGAGGGAGGTTGTCAGTAGGCAGCCGGATTTGAGGACGGGCTTGGTCGAGTATCTGACAACGAAAGCGGGTGGGAACAGGGCGAGGTTGGCTACGTTTATGGATATGTTAGGGCCCGAAGCGGGGTCGGTGGAGGGAGGTGCAACGCCTGCAGCAGGGGAGGGTGAGGCGAAGGCTCCGAGCACGGCTGCGTAGACTCTCTTCTCAATAGCACATTTCTTTATCATCTCACTAAGCGTGATGTGAGGTCGCCTTCTTCGAAGCATCGTTTTGTCATTATTGTGAGCAGCAACGTCATGTACCGAAGCGCATACACCACCAACATCCTGGCGAGCCCACTTCCCTCCTTTGTGTATGCACATTCGAGTAGACTCGTCGCCTGCGTAAATCTCTATGATTTGAAAGCACTGCAAGGTTGTCTGCCGTCGCTAAGCACCGTCCTGTAAATACCGTAAGGTCCATCGTCGTCTGTCAAAGCGCATACACCACCAACGTTACGACGAATCTAGGTCCCTGCAATGTGTGATCATACCTGTACGAATTCAGCGGCTGCAAGTTTGGATGCAATCGCACATCTCTTTACCACATTTCGTAACTGCGACGATTGTCTGCTGGTGCAAATCATCGTCCTGTACTTATCGTGAGGAGCAACGTAATGTATCAAAGCGCATACACGACCGAAATCAAGCTCAGGAGTCCATGCTTCCTCTCTAGCTGTCCGCACACCTGGAAAGATCTACGGACCATTGCTAGATACTGTCTCCTCGCCAACTGTCACCAACATTCGTCTCGTTGAAAGGGTAAATCTAAAGAAGTAAACCGAGACTTATTGTTAGCCACAGACATGAACCTCGCTCACTACATGAAAAATAATCTGTGAAGAAGTCTGTGAGAGTCCCCATTGTTTTTACCGTGAGGACTGAAGTGGAATGTCAGTGGGCGTGCACAAATGAGTTCTATCTAGGCACGCAGCACCGATGGATCATCTCATCTCCCTCATGTCAGATCAAAATGATCAAAGCGAGAAAGAGCCGGTAACGAAATATGAATAAAGCGGCTGCACAAACTGACATCGAACCCACACGTCACACACAATTAATGAAAAATCCTTAACAAAACTGCATTCGTGTTCTAATCCTAAAAGACTAGATGGGGAATCAATGCGTCATGACGATAGCGTTACAATGAGATCCAAGCAAGACGAAACGAGAAAGATGTGACAGCGCCATCCAGCTCTTACTGCTTACCGTAGTAAGGGCGGAAATCGCCGGGGGCGGGGG
>JAXQGJ010000152.1:0-28178 GCA_037039655.1 Pseudozyma sp. M118-08B | reverse complement strand
GAAGGTAGTGAAATGTTTGATAATATGATCAATGAAATTAAAGAAGAAACTGTAAGATTATTATTCCATGTTAAGATGGGACGATAGCGTTGGTGTCGAGTTTGACCATTGTCGTTGAAGGTGCAGCTTCGGCGGAGGAGGTGATGACGCCGAAGAATTGGGTCAAAAGAGCGGTGACGACTTGTGGGCGTAATCCGTGGATGGTGTGTAGGGCTCCGACGGTTTCCTGTAGAGGTACAGAGTCCGGCATGAGAGCGTGCAAGTCGAGGTGCGAGATGAGGATTTGTAAGGCGGAGACGGTCCATGTGGGGGAAATGTGTCGCATGTATCCGTCCATTTCGATGATGTGGTGGTGTGTCAATCCTGCTTCGAGTTCAGCTGGACTTGCTTGGACGATGCTTTTGAGCTGCTTGAGGGTGTATTTGCGCACTGGTCTCGCTGTTGTAGTTGACTGCCTCGAGTCCTCCTCTTCGCCTTCGTACTGGGATGCTTTGAGCAGGCCGAGCAGTCGATCCAGACGAGGAACGACTGGTGTCAGCTCAAGCGTGTCCGTAACGTTGCTGCGCAGATATAATGCAGGCTTGCTGGGCCCAGCCTCGTTGGTGCTAGGAGCCACGTCAATGTTGCACAGTAGAAGCGAGTTCGACTGCGAAACCGCTCTTAGTGCGAGCGTCTGGTTGTCTGTGACCAGTACAGCTTGATCATCGTAGCGTCCTTTGATGGTCAGTCTTGTGGGATCCACCTTGCGCTTCTTTGCCACGGGCTCGGATGATGGTGCATCTTTGTTCTTTGTGGAAGGGTCGAAGAGGTGTAGGAGCTCGTTTGGGATCTCGAGCAGATGATACTGTGGTAATGGCAGTGGTACCGAGCAAAACTCTATCGATGATGATGATGATGATGCTGCTGCTGTTGACATTGTGTGTTGAGCAATCGTCGAGGCAAAGACGGTGCGAAGAGTGTGGTTTGAAGCAAAGGACATGCAAGCGAACGAGCGAGAACAACACTTTTTTCTGTGCTTTGACAGCGCGGCACGCGTCGCGTAGAGCAGCAGCAACAGCATTTCCTCGGCTGAAATGCTCTCCCGCCAAATTTGGTGGAGGTCAACCAAGCTCGGAAATCGGAGCATTCAGCTTTCTTCCAGCTTTGCATATTTTTGTGTAGCCAAGCTTTCCTCACCTCCATCCCCGCCTTACCTCTTATCAACTAGCACATCTCAACGACGATCAAGATGGAGAGCGATTCGGCCGCTTCGATCTCAGAAGAAGCTTCGAGCTCCAAGCATGCCGGGCCCTCCATCCAAGTGCCGCCCGGCATGTCCAAAAATGCAGCCAAGAAGCTCGCACGAAAGCAAAAGATGGAAGCTACCAAGCACGAGCGTCGTGCAGCTGAACGTCTCAAGAAGAAGGAGAATAAACGAGCGCGCTACCTCGCCGCTCAAATGATCAAGCCAGAGACACAAGCGAATCAGGCGTCAGATGCGGAATCATCGACAGCAAAGCGCAAGGTGTCAACGAGCAGCGTCGATGTTGAATCAGGCAAGCGGGGCGAGAAGAAGAGGGAAGGTGAAAAGGAGTATTTTGATGCAAGGCTGGTGATTGATTGTGGGTTTGACGAGCTGATGGCGGAAAAGGAGTCGAGTAGTATGACACAGCAATTGATGTATTTGTATTCGGCGAATCGGAATGCAAAGGTGCCGTTTGGGGAGGTGATTCTGACGGGGCAAGAGAAGCCAGGGGAGTGTTTGAAAGATGTAGATCCGGAGCAGCTTACTCTCGTGCCAACAGATGCGGCAATGACAGCTAACGGTGCGAGTAACGCCGGGAGCATCGAGAACAATAGGATAGGTCAGGCGATGGACGGCAAGCTTAGAGGTGTATGGAGGCGCTGGAAGCGAGTCACTATCTATAAACATGGAGGGCTTGAAACTCTGCTATCAATCAGCTCGGAAGGCCATTTTTCTTCTTCGACCGCAATCCATTGCAGCAGTAGTACCGAGCAGGTTGCAGGCGGGCGTCAGTTTGCATCCGAAGAGACACGGCAAGCATTACATCGTATCCCTCTCTCGGACGCCGTCTACCTTACCGCAGACACGGACGATACGCTTGACGCCCTCGAGCCTGGTAAGACATACATCATTGGTGGAATCGTCGATAAGAACAGATACAAAGGTCTTTGTCGCGCCAAAGCCGATCGACTCGGCATTCGAGCTGCAAAGCTTCCGTTGTCGCAGGAGATGATGCAAGCGGTGGAGCGTAATGTTCGCGCACACGGCGAGTCGATACAGGAGGACGATGGCGAAGGGAAAGGAGGTGAAGGGGAAGAGAAGGGATTTGTGGGGAGGAAAGTGCTGACAGTGAACCAGGTGGTGGAGATTTTGACAGCGTGGACAGAGACGAGAGATTGGGTCAAGGCGTTGGAGAAAGCGTTGCCGAGGAGAAAGTTGAAGCAGCGTGGACCCGTGGCTAAGTCAGCGGGTGGGACGCAATCGACGGAGCACAGTTCGCCATTGCAAGAGGAAGAGGAACCGGAAGCGGCATGATTCGATCAGTTGACAGGCCAACAAGCACGAGCACACACACATCATCATGGATAAAGGGATGCCAAAATGTGATGCTATTTTGTACCAATCCGTCCAGCAGTAGTAAAAAGAGTGTATGAGTGAAAACGTGTCAAAGCTGAGTGGGAAAGCGAATGCAAATGTCCGAGTGGAAGTAGAGAGCGACGAGAAAAGCTGGAAAGAAACGAAAGCAAAGGAAGACAATGAGAAGAGTCCGAGAGGCAGTGTGTAGAGCAGTCGTAGTGAGAAGAAGAGGAAAAGTGGTCGCCGCCAGCGCAGACCGACATTTTTCCCCAGCTGCTATGGCACTTTTGAAGCTATCACTATGCCTTCAAGGCTGGAAGGCGAGAACTGCGGAAAACAGGACACTGGCAGCGACGAGCAAAACGGGAAGAGACTTTGCCTTCGCTGCTGCCGATGTTGACTTTTGCTGGGCATTGAACCCAGCAGCGCTTCCGACGTTACTCGAGTCGGCTGACGTTCCTGTACCGCTCTGAATCGTCACGTCGGGTGTCGTTGTGGGAACCGCCGCTGCTGTCACCGCCGCTGGCGTCACTTGACTCGACGAAGCCTGCGTCGAGCTGCTCGTTGCATTATGACTCTTTACCGCTGCAACATGCTTGTGATACGCCGTTGCGAAAGCTTTGGCGTGTTTGAAAGTGCTAGTGAACGTATGATGGTGTTTGGGCTGACGATTGACGCAGATGGCTTCGGCACCGATGTGGTCAAAGTGGCATTCGAGTTGGGCACCAGTGTTGTCGTGTGCAGCAAAGTAGTTGTGCGATTCGAGAAACTTCTGGTCTTCGACAACGGTGGTTTTGTGACCGTCGAAAGAGGCGTATTCGTGGGCGCGGACATTCCAGATGGTCGCGGCGGCGCCGTCGGGTGCAGTGGTGGTGGCGATGGGGGTGGGTACGAATTTGAGAGTGACATCGCCGCCTCGGACGGAGATGGCCTTCTCGATGCCACTGACCATCTGTTCCACACCAGGTGCGAAGAGGGAAAGTGTCGATGTGGTGGGCATGTTGGCGAAACAGTGTGACGAAACGAGATGGGAGAAAGCCAAGATGAAGACTGAGATGGAGGAGGGGGGTAAACGAACGGGAGAGCGTGAGGTGGAGTGGAGAGGGGTGAAGAGATGGTGGAGAGAAGCAAGTGAGGATGGTGGTGACGAACAGATTCATGTCCAAGAAGGGGCAAGGGGTCGGAGTTGGTTACTGTGCCGCTTGCCGCTTGGGAAGATCATGCCTCTTTTGCACGACGCTGCCCCGCTCACTCTCACGACCGCTCATGCTCTTGGTTAGAGTCCTTTCCTGTGCAACAGCTTTTATTCCTTGCCTGGGCTGCTGCCAGACCTTGTCATCTTCAGGAACACTCGATAAAGCAAGCAAAGTCAACAAAGAAGAGAGCTCGCTTATGCTGCACGACGATCGGAAGGATCTGCTTGCAGATGGGTGTACATGACTTCAACATCGCACAGGTCTTGGTATCACAGCCACACTCAAGCTATGCTCATTTAAGGATAGCTCTGTGACAGGAACAGAGCGGTTGTACCAAGAAGCGACGCGGTATGCGTCGAGCATGCGGTCGCAACGCGCGCACCATCGAGAGCCAAGAGAGGAGACAGGAGGCAGATGGAAAGAGAAGGTGTTGGTCTCGCCTCGGCGATTTGCAGATGGACAACGCGTCAGGCACGTCCGGTTCATCACGAAAGAAAGCATTCGGCAGCGCATCAAGGGTTTCATTGAGGAAGCGGCAAGGGATGTGCACAAGATGGGGAAAGCGCAGTGTCTGAGGATTGACAGCAGCAAGCAAAAGAGGAGACAGATGCCGAGGTCATGGGAAATCGTGCATATTTCGCCGAGCCTCCTTTTTGGGCTAGACAATCGCATCACGATCGCCTCTTGGCTCTGCAAAAGAAAGATCTTCGAAACGCTCATCGGGCACACATGCTTGACGGACTGAAATGGCTGTTGTTGATCGACCTTGCGCACGTCGCCACCCTCGAGGAGGGCGTAGAGGGGCAGGCAATAGAACAGGGTGGCAGAAGAACAGTACAAGCTGTGTTCGACCATGCAGTTCGGTCGGCTATGCCACTGTGTTGCAGCGTTGGCAGTTCTTGGCAGTTCGAGGGACGGCAGCAATTTTGAGCAAGCGGGTGAGAGGATACAGAGCCTTGTTTATATACGCTACAGACTCCTGATTGTCCAAATCGGGTTGTATGGAGTAGTGGTCAACTTAGGAGATTTTGAAGAGAGCCCTGTTCACAGGGCCTAGTCCAAATTTCTCTTGCCCCGGGTTCGAATCCCGGTACGACCTGACTTTTTGCAAAAACATATTTTTCGTACTTTTTTTGACAGTTTCGAACGCGGAATACAGAGAGGAACGCGCACAACAAATTTCGAGCAGGATCGATCAGGGAATGGCTGTGTTATGGTGATTCAAACTTTTTCGAGATGGTGGTTTCTGGCACGCAGCAAGGATTGCCATCTACAACTCGTCATTGCTCTTATCCCCATGCTCCGCTGTTCTAATGCCGTTGTATATGCTAGCTACTGCGTATGCCGGCCTACCACGCTCGACCGCCAAGCGACGTCTACTAGCCATATACAATATACAGTCGTTACGACCGCTGATATTCTGGCTTTCTTTTGCGTGTGCTTTTTTCGCGGCATTTATTCGTGCAGTAATATTCTGGAAGTTTTTATTAAAGCGATAAGTTTCTGTTAGCTGTGCGCGGTTGCAATTCTTGGCAATCCCGTCTGGTCTAGTCAACTCTAGCATCTGTCACTGTGAACAAGCTTTCGACCCAACCCGTTGGAAGCAGACCCATTTGCGTCTGCGATGACGATCAAGGCATGACAACTTTGTCGGATATGCACGTCGATTCGGGCCGGCCAGGTACAAGTAGCTAGCAGATTTGAGCGAGAGAAAGCCATGCGATATCGGCTGTGATGCTGTTGGCGTGATTGCTTTCGGGCGTATCCGGCAAGCCGGTTAGGAACGTTGCTTTCACCAGCTCGAATGGTGTGGGGTTTCGGAAAGCGCACATCATTCTCGCGCGGCTTAGGCAAATGTCGAAATGGACAAAATGGCTAAATTATCGTTGAAAGAATCGACTCGAGAAAATGCGTCAAAAGTTTCTAGCGTGGGCCTGGTTGGCGGGTGAGTAAGTTTACCGAGATTGGCCCTTCTCCACACTCATTGGGTGGATGAATTACGGTGAAATCATGGACAAGTTTGAGACTACTCGCACTCTCTTGCAAACTTTGACTTTTGTCTTCTCCTCCAATCGTGGCTTGTTCTACCGGGATAAGGCGAAAAAGGCGAATTTTTCATGCTGTCTGTCACAATCGTAACACCCAAGCACGCAGCCCTGCACCGCTCTCAAATGGATTGGCCGAGTCTGCACCGAGCGTGAAAATCCAAAAAGATACACAGTCACCTTGCCGGTCTAGCCATGATGAGCGTATCGCCTCGCTTCAGATCGCCCACGTCGCAATTCAGTCCAGTCACGAGAACAATATACAGCAAATGATGGAGAAAGAATGATGCTCCTTCTTCGGTAAACTTGTGCCTCGGCATAATTGGCATGTCACCATTCTTCCTTGCTGCTGCTGGTGTTGTTGCATGCTATCAGCAAGTTTTCTCTCCGATTCCAACGTGCACAAATTTTACTTGCCGGATACCCCACAAATCTCGCCTCTGCCTCCTTTTTTCCCCTTCTCTTTTCCCCTTCCCCCCATTCCGGTCAATTAAATGAAATTTTGCCCGGTCGGTGATTCTGGCACTGTGTTCGAAAACCGATGCTGTGTCATGCTTCTGACAGTTGAGCGGCCCGCTGTCCGCTGTCCGCTGCCCGCATTTCGCCATTGCGGTTCTCAGCCTGCCATTCCGAAATTTCTCACTTATCTCTGCAATTTCGTTCTTTAGCAAAAAATTCTTTCCGTAATCTCGCCATTGGGGCCATGTGCGGCTCTTTCCCTCTCTCCCTCCCCGCTTCGGAAAGTTTCGTCTAAGCGTGACGTGGGAAATGAGAAAAAGAGGTCGGAGCATAACATGTGGGATTGTGACTGCCTGTGGGCATCTGTGTGTGTATGTGTGTGTGAAGAAAGCGAAAAAGGTGGGGTGAGCCAAACACTAACTAACGAAGGAAATGCAATATGTATGTGATTGAACCGGAGAAACGAGCAAGAGAGGAAGATAGAACGAGAGAGCGGACGATGGCAGTTCGGGATGTGTGTGTGTGTGTGGGTCGTCAACGGGTTTGAATGCGTCTCTGCTCAGCCAACACGGCAGGAGCAGGAGCATCAGCGGACCGCAGTGGGAGTGGGAGTGGAAGTGTGAGTGTGAATGGCAAAGCTAAGCTCGCCGCTAATTCCTCTCCCCTCTCCGCTTCCCCCTCATTTTCTCCTTTTTCGCTTCTCGCTTCTCTCGTCTGTAACTCGCTCTGCCAAATTTCACCCGAACGTGGCTCCAGACCGCAGTCCGCAATTCTTATCGATGCTTTCATCCTCTCTCTCCCTTCTCGTCCATCCAGTCTGCCTTCTCCAGTTCACTCCAACACATCTCTTCTTTCTAGTCTCCATCCTTACCCCACCAACATCCCCGCTTTGTTGTTACCATCACTGCCAAGCATCAACCATCGTCGCTCGACAGTACTCACACACAGCAACTTAGTTCATCTGTGACAATCGCCATCCCAACCTCGCCTCGGTCATATCTCTCTCCTCACTCGGTGATTTACGGAGTCCCCACACAGGAACCAACTCAGCCCGCATTTCAACGTCAGCACAGCCAGCCATACAACTCGCCCCACATCGTTGTCATCGATCTATCCCACGCACACAATCTTCCTACGCCCTCGCTGATTGTTCCTGCACTAAGCGCATTAGCTTCTTCTTCTTCTTCACCACCAACAACAATTCAAAGACCTCTCGTCTTTCCATATTGACTCCGCCGTTCTATAGCGCTACGGCAGTGTCAAACAGCGCTCAACACAATGGCTCAGCCTAGTGCCGCCAACACGGCGAATGCCGATGCTGCTGCCCTCGCAGCCAGCAACTACACCGTCGACAAGTCCCAGATCCCTCGACCCTACAAATGCCCTCTCTGCTCGCGTGCTTTCTACCGTCTCGAGCATCAAACCCGTCACATTCGTACTCACACCGGTGAAAAGCCCCATGTCTGCACACATCCCGGATGCGAGAAGCGTTTCAGCCGAAGTGACGAGTTGACCCGTCATGTTCGCATTCACGCCAACCCCAAGAAGGGCGGCGCTGTCGTTGACGACAAGAAGTCTTCGTCCCGCAAATCGACTGGCAGCTCCTCTTCTCACGGCGGTGCGCCCGCCATTGCTTCTGCTTCCACACGACCCGGCCACGGCCACATCCAGAACAGGACGCTCCGATGGCAGGTGGGCGACGACGAGGGCGACGACAGCGATTCCGATCGCGAATCCAGGCATCCCGGTCGTCCTGGTCGCAATGGTGAAATGTCGACGCTTGCCATGCTTGCTAGCGACGAACTCCACGAGCTACAGCGTGCTGAGCGAGAAGGTCGCCGATCTGGTCCTCCTCCTCATGCTTACCACGGCCACTATGCACCCTCCGATCCGTATGGCGAACGATACCAGTCTCCCGCTTCTGGTAGCTATCCTTACCCTCCTCCCGCTCCAGCTAGCTCAGGTGAGACTACGCCTCCTGGCTGCTCTCACGAGGACTGCCACCGCAAGTACAACGACCGAATCGCTTCTGCGATCCTCGCTCGTCCCTCTGGCAACCGCTACGCCGCCGAATGTGGCTACTCGCGTCCCTCGCATGGTGCCTACAACGGCAGTCACCCACCTCCCAGTCTCTACCGCTACTACCAGAACGGATCGCACCACGGTGCTGGAGGATGGGCTTCCACCTCCTCGAGTGTCCCCAGCAGCGTCGAGCACTCGCCTCGATTCTCTCCCGATGACCATTTGCACGGCGACGACTACAATTCGGAATCCGAACACGCTGCTTCCTTCCACGATGACTCCAAGTCTCGTCTTCCGCTCGCTGCTCTCAGCGGTCCCGCTCATTCGTCCGCCGCCCACGCTCACCAACATTGGACGCCCAGCAGCAGTCCCGTTCTCGGTCCTTTGCGCAACATGAGCTTGCTTGGTGGCAATACGGTGCCCAACAGCCCCTACACCTCGCGTCCCGGTTCCCCTACGCATCACGGTCGACATGGTGGACACAGCCACGGTCACTCACCGCCTCACATCCACCATTCGCATGAAGGTCCCGCTCACCAATCTGGATTGGGTCACCACGGCTCTCACCGACACCGATCGCACCCTTACATGGAATCTTCGGCCCGTTCGCGTTCGCACCATCACCTCATGTCGCTCGGAATGGCTCCCGTCCAGCCGGCGATCCCTCCCAGCACCTCGGGCGAGCGTAGCACTGCCGCCGAGCACGACTCGCACGCCAGCGGATCTGCAACCACTTCGGCATCCACCTCGCCCGCTCAGCCCTCGCACATGCCTCCCAAACTCTCCCGAAGCCACAGCTTTGGCTCGCGCAGCAAGGGCATCCCTTCGCTCAACTCGAGCACCAGTCTGTCGGCCTACCATTTGACGCCAGCGCATGGCCCCTCGGCTGAGGCTGATCGTGGTGCGCGTCGATCCAAGATTGAGGATATTCTGGATGGTGGCGTGGGTAGCCTCAAGCCTCACTCTGCTCGTGGTTCTTTCACGCATCTCGTGGCCGATCCTTCTTCCAGGACCTTGCCGCCTCCTTTCCCAGCAGTTGCTTCGCACAGGGATGGAAGCCATCACCCTCTCCCGGGACACCACCACACGCACGCATACAACTACCATCCCTATGGTGGTGACCACAAGAGGAGCAGCGCTGCCCGCAGCAACTCGCGTTCGGCTCCCGCTAGTCGTTCCGGTTCGCCCCACGGTTCGCCCACTTTGCACCCCATGCCATTGCCTGGTTCGTCTCGGTCGCACTCGCGTCAGAGCTCGATCGGAAACAGTTTTGCGAACAGCAACGGGTTGGCCAGCAGTGAATCGAGCCCCACCAGCGTCTACTCGCAGATCCCGGTCAGTGCCACCAACTCGCCTGCTGCGGGCATCGGTCCTCACTCGAGTGGTGCTCCTCGAAGCAAGAAGGGCGCCATGTTTGGTATGACGCCTATTCACTCGGCGCAACGAGGCGGTGACCATGGTACGACACTGCCTTCGCTCGGTCAGGCTCTTTCCAGGGAGACTTCGCCTTCGAGCATGATCTTGCCTCCTCCTATGAAGAGGATGCACTCGGACGAGGTTGCGCCCGAGATTGATATGTCGCCCGCTTAACCGTTGTCGTTGTGCCTTGTCACACTTCTTTCTTCTTGAAACCTTCTTTTGCTTCCCTTGGTCTTCTTATTGGTTCTTGTCAAATCTGCAAAGTCGCATTTGTACTGTCACCACTTTCTCTCCACTCTACCACCTCTATAGATGTCTCCTCCCTTTGCAATTTCCTCTTTTGAGTCAGATTGATTGGCTTTTCGTTTCGCTTAATATCAGCTTTCGACTCTCCATCGATTCATAATGTTTGTGCAAACATGAATGTGAGCAAGACGCGAGAGGTTGATAACACCGGTTGAGTGAACTGCAAGTGTAGAAGGAACGGATTTCGATTCGAGTTGAATCGGAATGTTTTTGGGAGAGTGAAAGTACCAAAATGAGGTTGTGAGAAGAAGAAGAAGACGGGATTTACATGAAGTCGAGGTCGTCGTCGAGGGCTTCGTCTCCGTCTGTTGAAGTTTGCGGATGTGAAGTAGGAGAGACGAACACCAAGGGGAAAGAGAGTCAGGTGGCTAGTTCTTCCTTTTCGGCATAGATAACGAGTGGGGAGGGTAGAATTGGCGAGAAAATGGGACTTACATGCTTTGGTGTCGATGCTACGGTGGTAGGTGGTAACGATGTGGTAGTTTCGAGCGAAAGAATTGATGTGTTTCTGTGTCAGTACCTCAACACCTGTTTCCAGCTTTCCTATATCTTGCCGTCGCGCGCGCGCGAGAGAGGGTATGCGGGAAGAAACTTACACATTCTTAGCACTTGCCGTGCCGACCGTCTTAGGCTTTGCAGCCGCCTTGTTGACCTTTTGACCGCCCGTCTTTTTAGCCTCCTTTTCAGCCTTTACTTTTTCCTCTGCGTAGGTCTTCAACATGGTGCTCGATTTGCGAATGTCGACGTCTCGCATCGTAGAAGCAATGTTCTTGAAGAAGTGGGGTACAAAATGCTTTTCGAATCCAGGTTTGGAGGATTGTTTCTTAAGAAGCTCGAGGAAGAGCGTGTCGGAGAAGGATTCCCAGTCTTCTTTCGAGGTTGGGTTGGCGGTTTTCAGCGAGGATACCGAATCTGATTTAAGGCGAAACACGAGACAGTTACAGAGGAAGAGAGTTAGTGAAAACCGCAACGCAAAAGAGAGAGAGAGGGAACAAAAGCGCTTACCATCGGAGATTTTGGCAGTTCCAAGCAAGTTGGCCGCATTCTCAACGTCGGATTTCAACTGAGCTTCACGTTCCATACGACGTCTGGCTATCGGATCATCATCCCATTCGCCCTGCTCCTCGTCGTCGTTCTGTAATGCACACGAATAGTAGAAGGGCCACAGAAATGTATGATAGTGTCAGTCTTCGGCAGCAAAGCTTTCACAAGTTTCACAGAGAAAAAGAGAGAGAGGGAGAAGTGTGGTGATGCTTACATCGAGACCCTGTTCGCGACGCAAACGTTCTTCTTCTTCCTTTTCGGCGATCTTTTGTTTGACGCTCTTCTTCTTACGTGGTGGCAAAACGGCGGCGGCGGGTTTGGGTACCTCAGGTTCCGAGTCTTCCTCCTCCCAATCGTCCTATTCGAGCCAAACATCAAAACGTAGGAGAGCAAGAGGGCGAACGTCAGTAAAACGGCGCCGAAACGATATGAAAGAACAGAGATCTAGCTCAAGTTGTGGGATCGGAATAGCGCACCTTGACTTCATCTTCAACATCCTCGTCGTCAAACTTCTTCCTTCCAGCAGCCGAGAGCTTAGGAGGTGGAACCTGCTGCTGTGGTTCGTCGTCGTTTTCTGTTCACCATTCCGCGTGTCCGAATTCACCGAGTTCAAGTCTACGTCAGTCTTTTGCTAACTTGCAACAATGATCTGCTACAATGCAGAGAGAGCATGTGAAGATGCTTACCCCAGTCGCTCATGATGTATATATATGTGTGTGTATGGTGAAATCAAGATGATGGTTGCAGAATGACAGCAAAAAAAAGGTGAGAAAGTGAAAGTGTGAATTTCTTCTGGTTTCCATGTGCAGCAACCAAGTGTGCGCAGATTGCGTGGGTTTTGGAGAAATTTAATCTACGCGTAAAAAGTGTTTGAGATAAAAGAAAGGGCAGCGCAGCATAGCACATCGGGTCCACCATCATCGGCGATGTGCACATTCTCACTACCTCAGCATGGAAGCGATGACACGACTTCACTCGAGGCAGTCAGGTTGTCGTTGTGAAAAGCCTGCTCAGCAGCGTTCGATTGCAAAGCAGTGTTGTTTGAAAAAGTACAAATACAAGTTGTATGATGACAGTGGTGGGTAGTAGTGATGCTGTATGCTATAAGTTGTTGCTTATCAATTGCTCCCAGGCGAGCGAGTTTCCGTCCCTTGCTTTCTTAGTAAAGTCTTTATGCGCTGCCTCAAACTCCATCTCAAGCGCCCTCTGTCAGCTTCTCCTCGAAAGTCTTCTTCCATTCCGCCAGATCGATCTTGAGCTGCCTCATCTGCAACGGTTTCGTGAACCAAGCGTCCATTCCGCAATCCAATCCCTTCTGCTGATGAAATCGGTCGCTCAAGGCTGTGACAGCAACGATCTTGAACATCCTCTTCTCCCTTTCCGCTTCCTCCATTTCCTCCGCCACATGTTTCCGCATAAGCTCGCACGCTTCGAAGCCCATCATTCGCGGCATGTTGATATCGAGCAGTGTCACGGCAGGGAGGTGCTTTTTGAACTGGTCCACAGCTTCGACTCCGTCAACGGCTTCGTAGAACTCGATTTTGGCTTGACGAAGCATCGTGGTGAGAATGCGCATATTGAGCGGATTATCTTCGCAGCAGAGGACGCTGAATTTGGGTTTGCTCAGCGAGCGTACACGTTTTGGAGGGGCGGGAGAGCCATCTATTGGGGCTAGAGATGGTGTGATGGTGGGAGGCGTCGGCGGAGGTTTGATGCGTGGTTTCGGATGAGGAGCACGAAGCACTTCGTCGATCCCTTCCGGCGTGGCAACGAGGTCGGCTAGCTTATCCTCACCGGAGAAGGAAGAACCTCGTTGACGATTCTCGCGTTCTTGTTCACCTACGAGCGACATTCGTCGAGGGCTGAGATCTTTGTTCTCCTCTTTCGTTTCTGGATCCGCAGATGTTTCGGCCAGTTTAGCTCGTTCAGCCAGAGGTGTGCCCGAGCCTTCCGGCAGCACCTCAGATGGGTTGTCAGGATCAATCGGTGCAGTGTATCCCAAATGACCGTGCTCCTGTCTGACTGTCTCGGATGCCGTCCTGGTATCCTCCGCGCCCTCCTGCTGTGCCAGTCTGAGTAGATTCGCAAAGCATCGCGGACCAAACGGTTTCCTGGTCACAAAGGTGGGTCTTCTGCTTCCATTCTTGAATGCTGCGTACTCAATCCCTGCATCTTCATGCGCTTGGAGCACTCCAATCTTGACACCTGGCTTGGTCTGCGCCAAGATTTCGTCAATGCCACCTTCGACTTCGAAACAAACTTCTTCGGGAAGCAGGAGGAAGTCGGCATCTTGAATATGACTGGTACAGTACAAATTGCCAAACGTGGCAAGTTGAGCCGAGATGACTTGAGCTAGACGTTGAAGACCAAAGCCTTCAAAGCCATAGAGATGGATGAGTTGGTCGGACTGAGAAGGTGGAGCAGGGGTCATCGTTGCTCCAGGAAGATCTTGTACCGGAATCTTGACTGTGACAATGGTGCCTCGACCCTTGTCACTCGAGACGTGCATCGATCCTCCCATTCGACGCACAATTGTGGAACAGAGTGTAACCGAGAGACCTGCACCAGCTTTGAAGTTGTCCGCCTTGACAAAGGGTTCAAAAAGCCGATGTGAGAGGAACTGCTCGGTCATTCCCTCGCCAGAATCTTCAACGACGAGTTCGACATACTGCTGATCGGCCGAGATGCCTGGTACAGTGGACGTTGGGAAGCTTAGATCGGCTTCTTCTGCAGGCGAGGTAGTCATGGAAGGATGAAGCGAGACTTCGACAAAGCCTTCCGTAGTAAATCGTAATGCGTTTGAGATGAGTTTGTGGGCCAACTTTTTGACTAGCTTGGTCGAGATGATCGTCTTCCATCCGCGTAAGCTCGTATCGGTTTGCAGGATGAGTTCTGGAGGCGGTGGTAGCCTGGCATCATCTCCATCTTCTGCTCGAATCTGCCTGACTTGGGCGTTCCAGGCTTCTGACGCGACCGTATCCAACAGATCTCCCAGATCGACAGGTTCTTCTGGAAACACCTCGTGCTCCTCCTCCGCTTCTCTGGCGTCGATGGTTTCGGCAGCAAAGTCTCTGAAGTCATCCAATACGTTCTGGAGTCTTTCGCCAAGGCCGGCGATGGAATCCATCTTGATGAGCAGCGACTTACGTTGCGCTTTGTCCGCTATCGATGCAGCGCGAAGTTCTGTGCGCATATCTTCGACGAGGCCGAGCAGGCCATGCACGGGTGTACGCAATTCATGTTGTACCTGTTGGATGAGCTGAATGTGTGCTTGATCGACAGCGACACTCATGGTGTGCGGAGAGACTTGTTCGCCAAACTCGCCTTGCGAATGTTTCAGTGCAGCTTGAGTTGGATCGTTGAGACGCTGCGAGAAGGGGACCTTGGGCGAAGCAATCATACTCGACAGGCTTGCCTAGATGCAAAGTAGGCGAAAGCAAAGTGGTGTGATGCTCAAAGACCAAGTCAGAAGGTGAAGAAGAGCATCATCAACGGAGGGAGGGGACAGGATAGGATAATGTAGTCCAACAGGCTAGGACACAAACGAGTTTCAACGCTAAAAAGAATAGAGTGTGGATGCCGCAACTGAAAGGGTTTAGAAGAAGACTCACAGGCTGAGCTTTGTATCAATGGACTTTGGCCAGACAAACAGACAGACAGGGAGTGAGGAAGACGGGCATGTGCTCGGCTAGCCATCGCCGTTCAAGACAATGCCAATAGTTCCGATCTGCAAATGCAGGACTATACTCATGCAGGCTAAGCAGCTCTCATTCTCCCACAGCTCGCCAAAATTCATATTTCTCTCAAAGAAGTGTCCAGACTTCTCTGTTCCAGTCACACGTCGATCGATTGCAGGTAGCGGTTGCCGATACTCATTGTTAGCCCTTTAAGGAGAGAGCTACCAGCCCTTTCTGCCACTCTCAGTTTGACCATGCCTTGTGCAGAGTGAAGTGTCTTCAACACAAGCAATCGGTTACAAATACCATGCAACACATTCCATAGGCGGCTATTGATGTGGATCCCGTGCAGCATGCCGCCATTGTACATGCGTCGGAAGATCCTAAATACGCACAAAATGTTACACCGCTGCTGAGCACACTTTCGCGGCTCAGCTCAGCCTTCGGCGTCTCTGTATCATTTGTGGAGGTTAAAAAGCCCGACGAAAGGGTCCGTTCACCCAAGCTAACACCATCTGGTACAGCTCTCGTACAAGCTTGACTATCTTGGTACACGAGTCACCATCGGTCACCCACCACACAAGTCAAGATGGATCAGAGCAACACAGCACCATCAATACGGCCGCATACATCGACACCACCTGCGGATGAAGACGTTCTGCAGGACGACTCGATTTCTTCTACACCGCTAGCTGGACAGAGTGGCGCTCAGACGCCACTAGAAGTCTCCGATGATGCAGAGCCAAAAGCTGCTTCTCAAGCGACGGCACCGGTTGATGAAGAGCTAGAACGCTTCCGTCAGCAATGGAAGAAGGAAGTGCAATCGAGGGGACATGCGACGTATGCTCAGCCGTCGGCAGTCGCCTCAACTTCGGGGAGCAAATCAGCGCACGCTTCAGCGGTTCAAGGACAAAGCACGGCAGCTGCCCAGCCAGCATCTTCGTCAGAAACGTCAAAGGCGCTGGAGAAGGCTCGAACAAGCATCGAAGCCTCTCAAGCAGCCGAGGCAGATGTCGATCAAGCTGATGAGCTCGATGACGACCACGATACCTCGCTGCATAACGACAGCACACATTATCCCTTCCCAGAAGCAGAAATCTACGCCCCAGCAGCACTCAAATACTCAAAAGGCGCACACAAGATCCCTAGGTCGACCCCCACGCAGACCTCACACGATCTTCCAGAACCTCTTGTACCAGTAGAGTACTACCCGGCGCCAGCTTCGACCTCTTCCTCCGCCTCTGCACAGCCAGCCGAAGGTTCAAGCTCGGTAGCCAACGGTGTCTCTCATGCGTTAAGAGATCGCATCGCTGCCTCAGCGGCTCCATTCAGCTTGTCTACCTCCCAGTCACGACCTCTAGCAGCCTCGGCATCACAAATCTCCGCTGCCTCCTCGAATACTACGTCCACAAGAACAGCCGCGCCAAGGATTATGGCTACACCCGATGCACCAGCCAACGCCAGTGCAGCGACACAAGCAGGTATGCGTAGCGCGGTCGAAACATACGCCCATGCCGTCGAGATGGAGCGCAGTGGTCAACTCGATGAAGCGCTAGGATCGTATCGAAGAGCTTTCAAGCTCAATGCAAATGCAGATCGACTTTATCACAGAGCGCATCTACTGCTTACCGATCCGACACTGGCGAGCTCCTCGAATCAGCAGAATGATGCTCTGCTGTCAAGTCCAGCAATCGCAGACAAAGTACGAAAGGCATTGGACTTTGATGATCATCGCTACGTTGCAATCAAGGAGAGGCAGGCAAAGGAGGCGGAGGCTCTGGCGCGCGGAGAGGTGTACAACCCTGGGGAGCTCAAGGCGCCAACGGACGGTCAAATTCCATCGGCAACAGCCATATCTCAATTTGGAGAGAAGACATCAAAGCTGACCGAGTCGCGGCCAGACGAGCTTGCCAAGTTGCTAGAGAGCATGTCGATAGAAGGGGGCGGAGAGCGAGATTTTGGCGGAGTGATGTTCGCGCCCGAAGATGAGGAGAAAGACATGCCAATCGCGAGGTTGCCGGACGAGATCCTATTGCATATATTGAGAATGGTCATTCAGCCGAGGGGAAGAAGAGGCGCAAAGGTTGTCAAAGCGAGACCAACACCAGAGGAGCAGGCTGCTTTGGATGCTGCTACCGCTGTGCTCACGGGACGTGGAGGGACCAAGGCGAATGCGGTCAATGGAAGCGCACAGAAGTCAGCAAAGTCAGCAGCAGGTGCTTCGCAGAACGGCGTTAGGACAGATAATCACCCTGCCATTACCAAAAGCCCAGGGCCCAAGGATACAGCTTCTGCCCCTGCCCCTGCCCCTGCCCTTGCCCCAGCCCCTGCTACTGCCACTGCCGCTCCCGGCGACAACGCAGAATCAACAGAAAAGGACAAAACGCCAGAGACCACCGTCGTCACACGGAAGCAACCACTCGGTATCGGCGTCGTTCTCGGTGGCGCTGATTGGCAAACGCTCGAGATCCTCGGTCGGACATGCTGGAAGTTCCGCTTGCTCACCAAATCACCCTCGCTCTGGCGTGAGATTGTCCGCGAGACTTATTTCCCACCCATCCTCGATCCCAGCCTTACACTCAACGAGCTCTACGAGCGACACCATTTCGACTGGCGCACTGTCTTCGTCAACCAGCCTCGCCTTCGCCTCAACGGCTGCTACATCGCTGCATGCCATTATGCCCGTCCAGGTCTATCGGAAGATGCATGGGTACGCGTCATCCACGTCGTCGAATTCTATCGTTCGATCCGCTTCCTACCCGACGGTACAGCACTTTCACTCCTCACCACCGATCCCCCCTCTGACACGGTACGCAAACTCGAACCCAGCTTGAAATCAAAAGGGTTCTCAAAAGGCAAATGGGAGTTGTTCGAAGAAGGACTCGAGGACGACGAAGTGGAAGGTAGACCAAGAGGTCCCAAGGTGGTGGTGGAGGATTTGAGGGATAAGAGTATGCTCAAATACGCTTTCAGGATGGTGTTTGGGTTGAGGAGTACGACGAGGGGAAGGTGGAATAAACTGGATCTATTGGAGTATTACAGTGTCAACCTGACGAATGGTGAGGTGCTGCCGCTGCCGCAGAAGCATTCGAGGCCGTTCCACTTTTCGAGGGTTATCGCATATGGTGTTTAGAATGTCTTCAACTCGGTGCCACAATGCGCAACGAAGCTGACTTTCAAGCTTTGGAACACATCTCTTACTTCTCTCGTGTGGGTGGATGATCAGAAGATTGCAATCCGTGATGCTGCAGTGAGGCTGTGCTCTACAGCACAAATAATTAGTCCCAATCGAGCCCATCATCCACCTTCTGATCAACATCGTATTCTTCATCCGTGCCCATACCATCCCCCTCCTCTTCGCCGCTCCCGCCATCGTTACTGACGCTATACGCATCGATCCATCCCTCGATCTGCTCCCTGACCTCTTTCAATCCATCCTTTGCATCTTCTCCGTCCAGTCCGTAAGCTGCAATTGGCGCATGACCTTTCAATGCCTCCCTAACCGTCTCTCTCGCCTCTTTGAGCAGATAGACACTTGACGGTGTGGCCGCTAGCGAAGACAGCATGGGAACGTCTTTCGGTCTCGCCACTTTCACAGTGCTGCTCGAAGCGGAAGGTGTAGTGATGGCCTTCGAGCTTGCATCGAGATTGGTGAAGAAGTTGGGGAAGGACGAGAGGACATTGTACGATTGTGGAATGTAGACTCCCTGTCCAAAGGGTTCGCGGATCTTGCCGAGGATCGAATCTAGCATGCCCAGACCAAGACGCGCGTCTTCGAGATCGGTGTTGCGGAGCACGGCGTTATGCGAGAATGGCTGCGAGAGGTTGTACAGCAACTTCTTGCGAATCTTTGCGCGATCTTCACTGGCAGATGGGAGCGAAAAGTCGAGCCACGACGACAGAGCGAGCTTGGCGCCACGAGCAGCGAGGTCAGATGAGGACTCGAGTGGTGCGCCACGTTGACGAGCTCGTGAATCGCGATCGCCGTAGCCGTAGGATTGCAACAGAGCATCGACTGGGTCCATGGACGAGGAAGAAGTCCGGAAGGAAGATGGCGAAAGAGGAGTCGGGTAGGGAAGAGGTAGCGCACCACCGAGGTGAACGAGCTTCGTATCTCTACGCCAGTTGAGCCGCGATGCGAGAGAGCCTAGAGTCTCATTCCGCGATCGCAAACGTGTGCCTAACGTCGCAGTCTCGATATGCGCCGAGATAAGCGCTGCAGCATGATGCATGTCGCTCAGGTCGATCCTGCCGAGATACTTCCTCCAGTTCTCACCCACTTGTGCGTCGCTGTCCCACTGCGGCTTCTGAATAGGAGCCGTTATCGTCGAGAATTCCATGAACTGTACAAGTGACAGCAGATTGTTCATCCTCCTAATCCTCGCCAGCCTGGTCTCGAACGCAGCATTCTCTCCTCCTTGCTCTTCTTTGACGTCCCTTGTATTGCCCCACCCGGCACCGAATACGAGATGTGCAGCCTTTGGATACTCGTCCATCAGATTCTCGAGGTACTTGGCGCCGAGACCACCGAACGCATCCGAAGTATCAACGGAGTATTGGAAGCCTTGAAGGAGGTCGGCGTCTTCAGCGAACCAGCGAATATTGGTATCGAGGACCTCCTGTTGCCCTTCGAGCTCATCAAAGTGCTTTGAGCCCTGTGCGAATGTCTCGAAGCGAATCCTACCGTCTGAGCTGGAAGGCGTGTGAGAAGCGTTGTACGAGCCTGGCATAGGAGCCATAAGCTCGCCGCCAACAGAGACGAGTGACTTGGAGTGGAGGTATGTACGCGAGTAGTCGGACCAGAAGCGATGTGGACGCTTTGTCCTTCGCTGTCTTGGTATAGCAGGCCGTGTTGCGTGGTCAAGGTCCATCTTGTCTACTCCCTCTTCTACATCGTCTCCACCTTCTTCGTCGGATGAGCCAGGATCGAGACCCTGATCTTCCAGCTCTAGCCTTCGCTGGTACCTACTCTTCCTTATTCTCTCTGAAGCGATCACTTCCGCTTGCGATCCCCAGCTCTGCAGACTGTCCAAAGCTACATTCCTCCCCTCCTCGCTTTCCTGGAATGAGTCGTACAATGCATTGAGCTTGCTGAGCGATCCGAACTCTTGCTCCGTTTCGAAGATAATGGCTCGTGGGTTGTATGTGTCCTGACCTGTCAAAGTTTGGCCTGATTGGAACGAAACATCGTGGTCGATCAGTGGCTCGTCAGCCTGTTGCGTCTCTTGGTCGCGAGATGTCGAACCAGAAGGAAGGTCGCTCTGATCGTAGGTGAAGTAGGACTGTTGCTGGTTCCAGAAGTGAGTCGAGATGTGATTCGAGAAGGAGCCAAAGGACAGGTATATGATCTCCTTTTGCGTCATGTTGCCGAGATTTGCTGCTCCTACGATCGTACGAGCACGAGATCTTGCCGGACTTTTAGTCGGAACGGAAGAAGAAGAGGCATGGATCTGCTTCTAAGCCAAATTTCGACTCGGAAGTCGGATGTAGGGGAAGACCCTGAAGGCTGTTTGGACCTAACATGTCAGTAAGCTGCGCCGCGCCATTGTGGAGGTGAACGGACCAAGCACCGATGTCGTGCGCTGCGCCGAATGAAGTACACGGAACTCAGCTTTCTTCTTTCTCGTCCTGATCTTTTTCCCTTCATTCCATCACAGCTTACCTTCACGAAGTACAGACAACAACGATGGGCGACCGTAACATGCGTAAGTGGCCAAGCAACCTGTTCGAGATCATTGACGACCTTACAGTTGGACTGACGTACGGCTTTATGCTCTTTCTGAGCACGGCAACAGTACTTGACATGGGCTTTGCCCCCGAGCGAGTCGACTGGGCTCTTTACTCAACCAAGAACGCCGGCCTACAGCCCGCGCTCGATCATCTCGAAGCCAACCAGGACAACGCTGTGCCGAAAGACTACAAGTCAGCAGCAGCAGCTGCTGGATCGTCCTCCGCTGGAGCTGGTCACGATGTAAGTGTTTGAACTTGTGTTCATATCATGGTCGTAAGAAGAGCAACTGACAAAGCTACAAATTGTCCCCTATACATAGTACGATGAGGAGGATGAAGCTGCCCTCGCCGACCTGGTCTCGAAGAAAGGTCAGCAAGCCGCTGACGATGCCATTAATGGTGTAGGCGAGGCAAAGGTAAGTCCAGCATTGCGCAGCAAAAGCTCTTTCAACGTGCAGCAATCGCTCATGACGGTTTCCATCGTCTAATTCTGCTTGCAAATACAGTCGATCAAATGCTCCGACTGCGGTAAGATCTTCAAGTCTCCCGCCTTCGCCTCCTTCCACGCCGAGAAGTCCGGCCACACTGCATTCGAAGAGAGCACCGAAGAGATCAAGCCACTCACCGAGGAAGAGAAGAAGGCAAAGCTGGAAGAGCTTCGTTCCAAGCTTGCTGCCAAGCGTGCTGCTCAGAGCAAGATCGATGCAGAGGAGAGCAAAGCCAACGAGAAGATCCGTCGCAAAGCCGGCCAGGACTTGACCCAGGTCAAGGAAGACATGAAACGCAAGGAACAGATCAAGGAAGCCGAGCGGAAGCGCAAGGAGAAAGTAGAGGACGCTGCATTCAAGGCCAAGATCAAGGCACAGATTGAAGCTGACAAACGGGAGAGAGCGGCCAAGGCTGCTGCTGACAAGGCCGCGAGGGAGGGTGGTAATGCTGCAGTTGCTGCGACACCGGCTGCTGGTCCTAGTGCAGCTGCACTTGCTGCGAGGTCAGGTCCTCAGGCAAGCACGAGTTCAGCAAACGAGGCAAGACTCAGGGTTAGAGCTCCAGGAGGTATGTGGATGGGTACGCTTCCGGCTGAGGCCACCCTCAAAGAAGTCGAGCAGAAGATCAGAGCCGAGGGGAAGGACGGTGGCAGCGCACAGCTCAAGGTAAGCACTCGTATGCAGCACATCGCAGCAAACGTACATTCACACTGATTAGCTATTCGGCTCTAATTTGATGATCGGCAGTTCTCCACGACCTTCCCGAGGAAGTTCTTCGACGCAAGCGATGCCGGCAAGACACTCCGCGAGCTGGGTCTGGTACCAAATGCTGCACTCGAGGCCTCGGCACAGTAGACTCAGGCCTTGGCAAAATAGCTGTTTGGTGTCACGTAGGGTGATGCTATTCAATGCGACTGCAATCAAGATACAAGACAGAGCTAGAAGTGATGTGAGTGTGATGGGCAATGCTGGGGTGAAGATTGCGCAACGTTGGCCGTAACGAGTTCACAGCCGGGCGGGTCGATCCTCTGACGTAGTCTCGACAGGATCAGCTGGCTCAGCATCGTGATCGTACTCTTCCAACGTCAAAGGGCCTTTGAGGAACTGTTCGGAGCTTCCGAAATCTTGCCAGCATCAGCAGCTTCGCGCATTTGGAGCAGCTCTTCTGAGTTGACTCTGCGAACCACCTGAATTGGGTCGTCACTAGCCCACCATGAATTGCTAGAGCTGGGCTCGCCTTCCCAGAACCAGTCGATGATCTGACCCGTGGTCAAGACGTAATGTTTTGCTCTGACAGGAGGCTCTCTCACTTGCCGTGACACTGCTGAAGCTGTCTCCTCCCTGACTTCTGTTGAGCAAGCGGATGCATCGGGCGGATCGCTATTCGATGGTTGCGACGCAAAGCTACAGTCAGCAAAATGAGAGTGGACAAAGTACTTAAACGGCGTCATGTATCGCCAATAAAGATGATCAGCACCTGATCTCAGTCACTCACCATTCATGGGTTGAGCTAGACGCGTGAGCCTGATGAGCGTCATTTGACGACTCCGAGTCACTCTCGCCATCATAGTCTTCCATGGAATAAATGTTGATGTGCTGGATGTTGTCATGAAAGAGCATGGGAAGGTCGGCCGCTGATTTGGCATCAACACGCAATGTGCCTTTGATCCTGAGCGGCGATCCTGGGCTGTCAAAGTATCGCCAGCTGATTGCTGCGATCAACACTTGATCGTTCTTGTGAGACTCGTCATCTGCAATCACAAATGCAAGACTGGCAAACGGCGAATCTTTGCACGTCAGATTGGGTACCACGTACGACTCGGCAAGCTGAAGAGGTGTCAAGCCAGTGAAGTCGCCCTCGATGTGTACCAGCTCTTCACCGTTGTAGGAGCCATACGTGCCCTCCTCGCACACTTTCTTGATTTACGAAGGCGAAAAGGATTTTTGCGACGTGCAGAACAGAGCGACTTTTGTGTCCGGCGAACAAGGAGGAGCCATTCTTGCGAGCTGTTGCAATGCGAGAGACGAAATATGAGCCTAATCGGAAGTGACATCGAGCTCTCAACGAATTGTCGGATCGGTGTGTGGAAACAAGAGTGCTATGTTTCTGCAGGCGGCTGTGTAGAAGACGTGGGCTAGAGATGAATTGGATGTAGTGAGACAAGGACAGGAAGCGACCATATAGAGACAGCTTCAAAAACGGGCTCAGCGAGGCAAGTGCACTTGTGAACGCTCAAGCGTTCGCTCTCACGCACCATCTAAGACTTCATCAAGCTTCTTGACTTCACACTTCGGTCCCACCGAGCGCCTGAGTCCCAACGACTTGACCTTGCCGATCCACACAGACAAGCGCTTTGTTCAGGCAGAAAACCTTTGATGCACATGTACGAGGATGAGCACAATGAGTGAATAGCGGAAGGTGACATGAAACGACGGTTGCTGATCCATCCGTCTCTTCTTCGTGAGGGATTCGGTAAGCTGTACTTTGCTCGCCAAGCTTGACAGGAAAGAAACAATTTAAATAAATAAAATAAATTCCGCTGTGCTTTCGCATGGGCCAACACCTCTGTTGCATCGTTCAATCCCTCTACCGTTAATACCATCGTCCACTTTCTCTTCACCGTGTGATCCACCCGACACAACACTCTCCACAATGCTCGTTGTCGGTCTCACCGGCGGTATCGCCTCTGGCAAATCCACTGCCTCGTACCTCATCTCGTCTCACCCTGCCAACATTCCTATCATAGATCTCGATGTTCTTGCTCGCGAAGTCGTTGAACCTGGACAACCCGCTCTCGCCTCTCTTCGCTCTACGTTCGGTCCTACCGTCATCAACTCTGATGGCACACTCAATCGCGCCGAACTTGGCCGTCTCGCCTTCGCTTCCCCCGATAAAACGAAACAGTTGAACAAGATCACGCACGGGGCAATTCGACGTCGTATGGTGTGGAAACTACTTTCGTATTGGATTCAGGGCAAAAAGGTCGTTGTAGTGGATACGCCATTGTTGGTCGAAGCAGGGCTATGGAAGTTCTGCGGTGAGATGGTGCTGATCTACTGTCGGAGGGAAGATCAGTTGACGAGGATGCTGAAGAGGGATGGAGAGAGTAAAGGGTTGACCGAGGCGGATGCGAAGCAGAGGTTAGAAGCGCAGTTGCCGTTGGATGATAAGTTGGTGTATGCTGATACGATTTTGGATAACTCAGCGAACTTGAGCGAGAGGGTGAAGGAGGAGCACGCACTGTCAGCGCCGGAATGGACGAAGAGGCTGGATAAAGAAACGTCGTTGGCGTTGAGATTGCAAGTCGACAGAATGGTAGCGAGGTGGGTGGACGGCTACAGCGGAGTAGGGACTTTGAACTGGTTATTGCAATGGCTAGTGCCGCCGTATGGGCTGTTGGCTGGTGCATGGAGGGCGTGGAGCAGAACTTCGGCGGTAAACTCGAGGTTGAAGGCGGGAACAAAGCCGTCTTTGCCCAATAGCAAGTTGTAGCTCAGCAGCGATGAAGTCAATATAGCCCATGCGCAAGGATCTGTTTGCCTATGTGAATGCACCGAAACAATCTTGTCAGATAGCGCGCGTCAAGCCATCAGACAGGAAAGGATGAGGCAAGGATGAAAGTCTATGCGATGCAGGTCTAGTACATGGAGACAGATGACATACAAGTCTTGAAACGCCGAGCTCTCATATCACACTGCGCACGTCAAGCCCTCAGACAGTGAAACATGGGGCAAGAATAAAATTCTATGCAATGCAAGTCTATCACGGGAAGGTAGATAATGTACAATTCTATAAACGAAGCGGAATTAGTAGACATGAGCGTACTTGGAGTGCTTCCTGAGCAGGTGTCCGTACTTTGACAACCCCCACAAGGGCAGGATGAGCACAAAGAAGATGCCGCCGAGCACGCTGCATCCGACACCTACGCCGAGGTTCTGAAACATGCCGTGGCCGAAGAGTGGGAAAGCAGCTGCGATGGTCGACCTAATAAGATCGTTTGCTGCAAGCACCGATGCCGCGTACTTGGGGTACGACATGGGCAGGTAGGTGAGCAAACTCTGGAAGAGCAGGAATACGCCTGGGAGCAGGAATGCTGAGAAGATGATGGGGACGATCCAGTGGATGTCTTCTCTACTGGTCCAGCCGAAGCCGAAAAGCGATGCAGGGACAAAGAAAGATGCGAAGAGCGCAATGGAAAGCCTGTCTTCGGGGTCGATGATGCCCTTTGCTTCCTTGGCCAAAAAGCGTGGATTGAAGTATGACTTGAGGTACCACATGTAGCCGAAGAGGGTCAATACTCCTGAAACGGCAAGACCGAGGAAAGGCAATCCAGATTCACCAAGGTTGAAATGATGCATCTCGGTGAAGACGATAGGAAAGGACTCGAAGAAGAGGTAGAAGCAAGCATAGGCGATACCGAGATAGACTGAGGTGAAGAAGACGACAGGCTCGATCGAAATGATGAATGGACGAACAAGTGCTTCTTTGGTCAGCGACGCAACGGTGGTAGCTTGCTGGTCGAACTCGCTCTGGGATCGCAGACGTGGGTTGCCAGTCAAAGTGCGAAGACGTTTAGCTCGGTGAAGGAGAATGTAACCCTCGTAAGTCTCGGGGAGAAGGAAGGCGAGGATAAGGGTGGTTACACCAGACAAAATGGTGAGCAACCACATTGGCCATCGCCAACCCAGGTTCATGGCAGAGAAACCACCGACTACAGGCCCAAGGACCGGACCGCAAACCGCGCCCACAGCCCAAATAGCCATTGGGAATGCGACGCCGACGCCGTCGAACATGTCGGCGATACTTGCACCGCCTGTTGCCAAGGCAGGTGAACCGAAGAATCCAGTGAAGAATCGCATCGCCATCAGAGTTGAATAATTCGGTGCGAGCGATGCAACCACGTTCAGAATGACGAAGATGATCATTGTTGGAATGTATGTCCAGTTCCTTCCCACAGCTGGGAGTTCACTGAGGGGCGAAAGTACCATCGGTCCGATACCGTATCCGAGGACGAAGAGGGAAAGACCGAGTGTTGCTTTGGTGAGTCCAACGTCGAAATGCTCCATCACACCTGGGATTGAAGGAGTGTAAATGGCGGAACCCGAGTAAACGCCAAAGGTAAGCAAGCTGATGAGCGATGTGACAAAAGCCTTCTTTTTTCGAGACCAATTGCGTGGGTTCTCCGGATCGTCATCGCCGTACCAACCGACAATGATGTGATCGTCTTCGTTTCCAGCCGATGATGATGATGATGCCGACTTCTCTTGGGAGTGATCGTCACGTGCTTGGCTTGTAATGCGTGCCAGCGTACCATTGCCCTGCGCCGCGGACAAGGCAAGTTCGACGTCAGCACCGGTAACACCTTTGGGTGCGTCCTCTTTCTTGAGTGTCTTAGTCGGGCTGTGGTCACAGAGTGTTGCCGTTTCGGACGTGTATCTTGACTTTGCTGGTGTTGGTGCCGACGAGGAGTACGAGGTTGAGGATGCCGACGAGTCTGCGGAGAACTGAGCAGGAAGTACAAAGTCAGGTCGCTGCTCTGGGCGGGGGAAAAGTTTACCCTTAGAGGCTTGGTTGAGCAGGGTGCCAACCCATGCTGATGCTACGGCAGACGTCATTGCTGCGAATATTGACAACGGCGCAGAAAAGGTAGTGATGGTCTTTAGGCTTAGAAAGAGCAGAGGAAGCAGCCAGTTTGCAGTTGGAAAGACGTGTGTTGGCTGTTGAGAACGGATTGGAAAAGCGACAAAGTGAGCCGTTCTTATAGCTCTGCATGCAACCCTGAACAAACGAGAGCAAAGACGGGATGGACGTCAGTGGAGTGGTGGAGGATACGTCGATGGGAAAGACGTCGACCAAGGAGATAATGATAGCACAAAGATCAGCTACGCAATTTGTCGCAATAACTATTTGCACACACGTTTTCACGGCACCGCGGTCAACTCGGTGAAGCTTTGAAATCGCCGAAATGGAAAAGGAAGAATTTCGACCTGTCAATTTCAGTGGCGGGGCGCGGACGTTAAAGCTCAGGGTCCACGGAGCAACGCAGCACGCAAAGTTTTGTGGACAGGGTTCTCTTGGCACAGACAAAATCCGTGGGATGACTCCACCTATATGCTCTGGGACAAGATCGCTCACGGGAACAAAGCATGTCGTGCTTGCTATCTATCCACCACGCAGATAAGAAAGGGCCTGAATCCTTGGCGGTGGAGGGAGAAAAGAACATTGGCGTGGAAGCCAAGAGAACACGGCTGGTGGAGTTTGTATAGCCTTCCGATAATGAGCAGTCAGACAAGCAAGGGGGGGTGGATTTCTGTGACAGACATGTGGAACCAAGTTTGACGATCACCGAGAGCGAAAGAGAGAGACAGAAAAGGATGTCGTACCAACCCGCTAAACGCGCAAGGATAGCCGAAGTTTGGATAGCCGCTGTACGTCAGACGGCTATCAAAAATCAGGTACCTAGTCACGCACGAAAGCGTCGTTTGGATGGAGTTAAAAAACGATCTCGGATTTGTATGGCGTGCCTCGCGTCTAACTTAGCGGCAAAACGTCGTAGGCGCTCAGCTCAGAGACACAAACCACAAGCCACATTTTGGCTCCGCGGGGAACAGTCAAGCTGGAATTTAGACCTCATTTCTGTGCCAGAACAAAAATGCATGTAAATTTTACCAATGATTGATGCTGCTCGTCTCCGTTGTTCAACTACATGTCGTCACACAGTATACCTTATTGCTGCCTGAGCGTGATACGCCAAGCGTGTCTAGCCAGCCTCAGCATTCCAACAAGCAACAGTCCGTCAAGAGACTTTCGTGACATTGTTAGCCCGAGTTAAGGCAGACTTCAGCATCGCAATGTGATACCACAAGCTCAGTCTCATTTTGCCTAAAATGCGACTTCAAAGTGACGATACAAATACATGATGTGTGTCAAGAGATGTGAATTTACTGGAAAGCAAGCTTGCGAGCTAATCGCTTGCGCTCTTCGATCTCGTTGGCATCGAGCGGTCGCTTCTTGCCATTGGCGCCAGCCTTGCCCTGAGACTGTTGCTTGGCGCGTACCTCATTCTTCTCCTTGCTATCTGACAGCAGTGGATGCGATGCCGGATCTTCTGGATCCAACGCCTTGGTAGGATGGCGTGGCAACTGCTTGTAAGGCGTTGGTGGAGGGCTTTGCTTGAAGTAAGAGTGATGAAGTGCTTGATTGGCGCTGA
>JAXQGJ010000151.1:0-27913 GCA_037039655.1 Pseudozyma sp. M118-08B | reverse complement strand
AGTAGTTGTGCTCACTCCTAAAGATTTTGCAAGGTCAGGTTCGGTAGGATCGACTTCCTTCTCCTCTTCTCTCTTATACCAATCCCACCAGAACAATCAGTACCAAAATCAGCAACAACACCATTATCAATAGGGACAAGCGTCACATATATAGCCATAGGAGAGGTCTTGGACCAGACAAAACGAATATGATTACATCGCTTAATGGAAATTACTTTGCTTCCTGTATTGCACTTTGCTCGAATCGATGCAGCGAGAAACTTGCTTGATTTGTGAACTACCGTCTTCAGTGAAACGACGTGGATACGCAGATACCGTGATCCGAACGTATGCCGCTTCACAGTCCGGGAGGCCGAGCTGGCGGAGGCCCAGGCCTCACAGGTGGAGGACCTGGAGGTTGAGGTTTTCTGCTGCTGCTCTCAGCTTCGGGCGAGCGAGATTTGCTAGAAGGTGAGAACGCATCGCGCCCTCTGCGTGCCTTCTCCACACGAGGCGACATTGAGCGGGACGGAGATCTCGAGTCGACCGATCTTGATCTTGATCTTGACCTGGAGTCACTGCTTGATCGACGACGGCGGATAGGAGAGCGCGAACGCGATGGCGAGTGAGATCGAGAAGAGCTTGATAGAGGCGTGATGGATCGCGATCGGCCTCTGCCTGCCGCTTTACGACGTTGGAGAGGTCGAGGGGAGGGGCTGCGACTTCGGCTAGCGCTCAAGCTTCGGCTGCGACTGCGGCTGCGGGACGAGTAAGAAGATCTTGAATCCGATCTTGAGTGAGAACTTGAACGAGAAAGCGACCTTGATGGCGAGCGTCTGCTACGTCGTCGACCAATGGGAGAGCGAGAAAATGAGCGCGATCGAGATCGAGAAGGCGAACGAGAGTAGCTGCGCCAAGAGCGCGATAGGGAGCGAGATCGCGAACGTGACCTTGAATCTGAGGAAGAAGGCGATCGAGATAACGAGCGCGAACGTGACCTTCCTCTGCTCTTGCCCTTACCCCTGTCCCTCGACCCATCCCTAGCTTTTCTTGATGGATCACTGCGACGGGGGCGGCGGCTGTCTCTGTCAGAACCGGAATCAGAAGAGTACGACTCGGTGTCCGACTCGGCAGCGCGTTTGCTCCTCTTCTTTGCCCTCGGTGAAGGCGATCTCGACAACGACCGGTCGCTGTCATCCGAATATCTGCTTCGATTCCTACTGCTGCGACCGGCGTCACGACTTGCCCAGCCATCATCTCTACTAGAACGCGCACGCTGTTGTAGATCCCGCTCTCGATCTCGCCTGGCCTGCTGCTGCAGCTCCTTCTTCCGCTCCCAATCCAGCCTCCTCTGTTCATCTGCCTTGCGCCTTTCCTCGATCCTCTCCTGCTTCTTTCTCTCTTGTAGCTCGCGATCGAAAGCATCACCTTCGCGATACCCACTGTCCACACCAACAGCGGAAGCGAATCGTCGATCTTCATGCTGTTTTGCCTGCAACAACTTGTGCGTGTCTCCCGGCCTCAGCTTGCTCGCTTCCTGCCTCGAGTATGAGCTTGCAACAGCATCCCGCTCCTTCTCCTGTTCGAGTTGTGCAATGAGCTTCTCTCGAAGAGCTGAGACCTGGAGTTCAATCTCATCCTCTTCCACATCATCGTCTTCGAGCTGCACTCTGAGTTCCATGCGTTTGACTTCTACGCGTCGCTTCCTTTCGTGTTCCAAGATCGCTGCATCTGGTTGGGTGTGACGAACGTCCGAGTTGAAGGAGCCAGAGCTGCCTCCGGCTTTGCGTTTGTCGAAAGGGTTATCGCGAGGTTTGAAGTTGGAGAGGTTGCGTTGAACGTATCCGTTCGTTCCTGTGCCTCGAGCAGTCTTTAGACCGATGCCGTTGTACATGGCTGCGTTAAGAATACAGCTTGATTCACTCCGTTATCGAGAGACCAAAGAAGGACTTCGGGGACGTGGTGAAGGCGGTCGGTACAGGAGGCGAGTGATGGCTGAGTCGATGGTCAAAGCTTCAAAAGCCCGCGCTAAGCCATAATTTGGGACTGACATTTCTCGGTTTTCGGTTCTCGGAGAGTGGCAGTCGGCCGGCAGTCAAAGCTTGGACCCTGAGCTGTTTGCATGCACTCATGCATGTCAAGCTACCAACCTGTCAATGCTCTCATCACACTCGCTCGGCGACTAAGCCTTCAATTGTACGACTGTTGCACCTAGCCAGCCGTCTGCAGAGCAGAAGGCCTTGCATTACAACAATTCGAGCTTTCTGAGCGTTCCGCATCGCCTCATTAAAAGAAAGAACGCTGCCATGGGCTGTCCAATTTCATCAACCGAAGTCCCCACCGAGCATGGATAGCGGGTACATCTGAGCCAATCTATGCGCGCGAATGCGCAGACCTCAATCTTCTCCAGAAGATGAATGCGCAAGGACGCGAAAGCGTAGCAGACGCGGAGTTGCTCATCACACAAAATGCATCGGCTGCTGCGCCTCTTCGTAGGGGTACAAGAGGAGCCGCGAATCATGCTTCCACTTCATCCTCCTCCGTACCGCATCGTGGAACTACATTCGACTCCCCTGCTAACCTCACAATAGCATTCGACACTGCTTTGAACTCCTCTGGCACAGCAGCACCTCTTGCTCGTGAGCATGAGCACAAGTTACCTGTGTCCCCTGTCACGACTCATCTTAGTCACCGTCTGTCGGCTCTTCGGGTGTCAGACACCATGTTCAAGCGTCCGCACGAGGCCAACGAGCACGAGATTGATGAGGCAAGCATCTCCACTGTGACAATTTCGAGTCAGGACGATGCAACTTCAACGCAAGCAACCTCCGCTTCACCTGCTACCCAGGAGGCAGTGAGCCGCAAGCGGCAAAAGCTCATCGATCAGATCTCCTCGCAGACGTCAATTGATCCCGCAGACCAGCTGCGCTCCGATCAATTAGCTTTTGTGCCTCGATCCTACCAGCTTGAGCTTGCGGAACTTGCCAAAGCTGGCAATGTTCTTGTCTGTCTCGACACGGGAAGCGGCAAGACGCTCATCTCTGTCCTGCTTCTGCAGCACATGCACAAGCAAAGCATCCCTTCGGAACCTGCTCGGCCTCTTTCTCCCGCTTCCTTTCCGCAACCTCACAAAGTCTCATTCTTCTTGGTCAAACTGGTCCCTCTCGTGCATCAACAGTCCTCCGTCATAGCGGGCAACTCCAACCTGGCTGTGGGAAAGCTCTACGGCGAGCTCAAAGACACTCTTCGTGGTCCCAAGCACAGCAAACTCGTGGCTGACAGCTGGCGCGCTCCGCACTGGTCCGCACTTTTGCAATCTCATCAAGTCATCGTTTCGACTGCGCAATGCTTTTTGGACGCGCTCATCCATGGCTATATCAAGATGGATGACCTCAATCTTCTCGTCTTTGACGAAGTTCATCACGCGCTCAAGAATCATCCTTACTTCCGCATCATGAAGTATTACAGGCTCGCTCCAGAGGAGCAAAGGCCGAAGATCTTCGGAATGACTGCAAGTCCCATATTCACCAGTACTGGCCTCTTCGAAGAGGCCTCTCGGTATCTGCAGAGAACCATGGATGCGAGGATCCATACCGTTTCGAAAGCGACTCTGAAGGATCTGCAGGAAGTCAAGCAGAAGTCCGAAGAGATGGTCATCGAGTACAATCCCTACACCACCATTCTCGATGATGATGTCAACGGCGTCGACATGTCGCGACTCAGCAAGGACATGATCTCGCTCTTTGGTGCAGACCCTAGCCTGAACTTGGACGATCTTGCTCAGACCGACATCGTCACGTATCACTTCGAGACCGAGGTGCGACCCAAGCTCGAGTACACGATGCGCCAGCTTGGCCCGCTAGGATGCGACCTCCTCTGGCATAGCACGCTCCTCGAGTACCGCTCTCGCGCTCGTAAATGGATCAGCATCGCTCGAGACAGACGCACGCTCGTTAGCGATGACTGGATTGTGGACGCCAGTATGCGATCTCACACCACCACATCGACCCCAAACGAATCGCACGTCAGCTCGGAAGAGTCTCAACCCTCTACCACAAGCAGTCAGCCCGGGCTCGGGCTTGTTGTAGCCCATCTCTCAACCAACAATGAACTCAATTCGCGCATCTTGCTTCGTATGCGATCCCAGCCGGCTATGCCAGACGTCCTCGCGATCGATGCGACGAATGCATCGCCAAAAGTGTTGCGCCTGATCGAGGCGCTGCGTTGCTTCGAGCACGATAGAGCACAGTTTTGCGGCATCACCTTTGTCGAGCGAAGACAGACGGCAACACTGCTCGTTGAGCTCATCAAGCGCGTAGACGGCCTAGATTGGATCCATCCAGAGTTCCTGCTTGGCCATGACAACGGATCCGCTAACGGTGGCGCTCCTGCTATGGACTGGCACGATCAGGTACAAGTGCTCAATCGCTTTCGCAAACGCAAGCCTACGAACCTGCTAATCGCTACTTCGATCGCCGAAGAAGGGCTCGACATTCAAGCTGCCAACCTCGTGCTGCGCTTTGACTTGTTCAATCGCCACATTTCGTTCCTGCAATCGCGCGGTCGTGCACGCGCAAGGGAGAGTCACTTCATCATCATGGCCGAAAAAGACAACCGCGAGCACGCACAAGTCATTCTCAATGCCTTCGATACCGAAGCCAACAGAGGCAAATGGCTGGAAGACATTGCCGATGCCGATCATGACAGTGAGTATTGGGAGGTGGACTGGCTGCAAAAGCTTCGCATCGAGCAGGAAGATGAAGGCGATGCTGAGCTGTCCCTCTACGAGCCGGTGACTGGAGCTCGACTTTTCCCCGAGGACGCACCTACGCTCATCTCGCACTATGCAGCAACGTTGCACAGCGAGTACCTCAAAGATGCCGTTTTGGCGTACAAGATCGAAGCAACGGACGAGGCCTTCGGGATCCCACGATCATACAGTTGCCGTTTGGAGCTGCCCAGTACTGCTGCGGTGCGCAGTGTTGAATCGGGTGCTTGTAGGTCCAAGAAGCAAGCCAAGCGTTGGGCGGCTTTCAAAGCTTGTCAGCGTTTAAGAGAGCTCGGTGATCTCGATGAATGGCTCATGCCTAAATTCATCGAACCTTCTCCCAAGATGAGAGTCAACGAATTTGTGGCGTCGACCAATCCGCATCACAAAGCTTGGCGCGGAAGTGGCAAGCCTGTCCATGTGCCTGCGAAGAAAATGGATGGCTGGGCGAGGTTCAGCGCCAGAGTCGATGGAACGAGCTCAAACAAGGAGAAGGACACGTTCCACGCAACATTCTTGCCGCTGGACGCATTCGATCCGGCGTGCCAGCCATTGTTGCTGCTGACACGCGGCGATGATTTGCCAGCGACAAAGCTTCTGTCGTTGCTTCATCCCGTATCGAAGCGGATGAAGGATCTACAACCGAAGTTGCTCGGGCCTTTGCCTTCGCTCCGGAAAGAGGCTATCGAGGAAGCTACGAAACTCACCAAACTCATCTTCACGCTCGTCAGCAGGCGTGACGGCAAAAACGGGGATGCAAAAGCGCAGCAAGCCGATCCCGCGGTTCTCGTTGTCCCCGTTCGCGCAGCCAACGGCGCAGCTGAGGTGAACTCCATCGCTGATCTTGAGTTCGTCTTGCCCTCGACTGGCCACACGACACCATTCAGTGTCACAGAGGAGACCGTAGCTCAACTCAAAGATCGCGTCTTGGTTCGACATCATGGCTTCCATTCTGTTTCACTTTACAAGTTCCAATCCGTTCGCAACGATCTTACCGCCAATTCTCCCGTACTCACGGGTGGCGACGGTTCTTCTCAGTCGACCTATCTCTCGCAGCATCTGCAAAGATACGGTCGACATCATTCGTCCCACCAAGTTCCCTCTGACCGAATCGAGGAGGTACTCGCCATCGAGCTCGCCAACATGCCCCTATTCGAAGTGACCAAAGTTGCCAAAATTCAAAACCTCCTTTCGCCACACAGCGTCAACACCCAACCGCAACCCGCCTCCTCCTCCGCATCGAAGTGTCTGATCGTGCCATACTTCTACCAACTTCACCCGCTCTCTTCGTCTATCATCTCATCCGCTCTCCTCCTGCCCTCCATCCTCACGCGCTACGACCAGCTCCTTCTCGCTCAGAGTTGCAACCTCGACTTGTTCTCCGGTGAACTTGATACAGATCTCGTGCTGGAGGCGCTAAGTAGCCCAAGTGCGGGGTCGCATCTGGATTATGAGAGGTTGGAGTTCTTCGGAGATACGTTCTTGAAGCTCGTCGCTACGTGTCATACTTTTACGACGCAATTGGGGAGGACGGAGGCGGAGTTGCATCTGGCGAACAAGGCGATTTTGACCAATGTGAGGTTGCTGAAGGAGGCGAAGAGGGTGGAGTTGGGTCAGTGGGGAGTGATGATGAGTTGTAATTTTGCAGGGAAGCGATTCGAGGCTCCGATGCTGGGGAAGTTGGGAGGAGCACTCATCCATGAGCCATTGTCGACAGAGAAACCCGAAGATGAATCGTTGGCGAACACGGAGAAAGAGGACAAGAAGATGAAGTCAGCGGACTACGACACGGTCAAAGAGAAAACTATGTCAGACATGGTCGAATCGCTGATCGGCGCTGCTCTCCTCGGCCCTGGTGGCACCACCTCCGCTCTCCACGTCTGTCGAGTCTTCAACCTCATCCCTCCCACCATCCATCGCTTTTCGGACTTCAACACCCTCCTCGAATCCCTCAAACAACAATCGATCGCAGAAGACTGGCAAGCTCGAGTCGAACGAGCGCCTTTAGACCACCTTCAGACGCTGTTCTCACACACGTACCGTTACCCGCATTTGGGACTCGAGGCTTTCACCCACCCTTCTCTTCTAGCTTCGGTGCTGCCTAGTTACCAGCGACTAGAGTTTCTGGGAGATGCATGGTTGGATTTTCACATTGTGCAGCGGATCTTTAGAGCGCATCCAGAACTTGCACCGGGAGAGCTGACCGCTTTGAAAGGGCTGCTGGCCTCCAACGCAGCATTGTCGGCTTTAGGCGTTCGCTTGGGGCTGCACAAGTATATCGCGAGTAACAGCGCTGTTCTCTGCGCCACCATCGAGAAGTACGTTTCGCTTCTCGAAACGTGCACCGCCAAACAGAGTAAATCTGGCAAAGGGGCGCAGTACTGGACCGACCTGCCCCCAGCCACAGTCGTACCCAAAGCGATCGCTGACGTTGTCGAAGCATCTTTCGCATCGATCGTTGTCGACAGTGGCTTTGACGAACAAGTCTCCCGAAGAGTATTCGATCGGATCTTCGGCCCATTTTACGATGAGTTTTGCAGCTTCGACTCCGTCCGCGTACCCGAGGTCAAAAGGGTGGTGGAGTACGTATGTGCGGGGTTGCGCCGCGTTGCTCTCGCCGACGGATTCCAATCGCAGAAAAAAGGGTTGGTGGAGGTGCGTTCCAACGTCAATGATGACCAGTTCGGCTTCGAAACCGAGTCAAAAGGGGAAGAAGAGGGAAAGGCGAGGGAGGAAAAGCTGGTGCAGGCGCTTTTGACGCCGATTTGGGTCGAGCTACGTGTGCGAGGGGAGGTGGTGGGGAAGGTGGAAGTTTTGGCCAAGTCGGCGGTGCATCTGGTGAAAGCTAGGAGGATTTTTGGCGAAATCGAGACCGTCCTGTACAGCCTTAATTCCACAACACCCCGTTCTGGTTTGGTTGACGAAGCTCAGAGGGAAGCAAACGAACATGACGATGTCTACAAGGACGGAGGAGAGGAGCAGACCGGCCCTACTTCTGCAGATCCCAACCCCGCCTCTCCACCTGACCAAACTACGACCCCGAACTCGATCCCACCAGTGACAGTGGTGGTGGAAGCGATCGATCACCTCGAACACCACCTTGGAGAACTTTGCCGCACCTTGGGATGGAAGACTGTTTTGCAAACCCCGCTTTCTTTCCCCACCACCTACACCATCACTTCCTCTTTGGGCTCTGCTGCGCAGAAACAGATGGAGCCGTTGACGTTGGCTCGATTGCGAGACCTGATCAACGGGGACGCCGGCACACATGATGATGTGTTGCAGTAAAGCGGAGGGGACTGCGTGGCGTTGTTCCGCCTTTAGGGGAGGTAAAGACTGTCAAAGCGGCCACAAAACGTGTGGTGTTAGCTTGTTTTGACGCCGAAAAGTAATGCCAGTGAAAGAATGCGGTTTGAGGATGAACGATAAGTCTGTGCGTGTCTGAAGCTTCTGTGCAAACAAAGTCGCGGAAGAGAGCGAGGGAAAGGGAGAGGGAGAGACAAGGACAGACGCTTTCAACTGCGGCCAAAGGTGGGGGAGCCAAACGTTACAGCTGTTGCTCAGCCGATGGAGACGCATGTATTGCCTTTTCCTGCCTAACCCCTCCCTCTTTGATATTTCGTGGCGTTTGGTTGGTAGACGAACAGCCAAACGCCTACTAAGTTTACATTGTTTGCCCGGCACCACATTTGCCTTCCTGTGCTGGGTTTGCGCTATGGTGGTGAAAAAGGCTCCCTCTTTCGTTCGCTCACACGTGTGTCGAGACGAAGGTTCGAAATGACATAACGTATACCTCGCACCCACAGCACTCTGGACTTTCAGGACCGTAAATCTTTCCACACCAACAAAGCTAAACTACACTAGAACGACGATGGAAAGGCGCTGTGGGATAAGACTCAACGAGGAACCTCGACTACAAGTTGTACGCGCGTCTAGCAGCATCATTGAAAGGTAGAAAGGGTTTTGCACTGGGTATCGTTACATTACAAAAATAGGGTGAGATGGTGGTACATTACGCAGCCGGTTCCCATTGAAGGAAGGTATACCGGCGCCGATATCCTAGCGGCGGGCGAACATGCTAAGCTTTACGGAAGATCAAAAAGTGGGGTTAAGAATGTGCAGAGGACGCTAGCTCCGATGTAATGCAAGGTCGATGATACGCCAACAATCTCGCCTCTCCCCGCCCTGCCTTCCGCTAGATGATGCAGTTGAGCAACTCATCCAGCGACAGGGAAGAAACAGAAGAAAAGGGGCCTACGATGCAGGCTCAAAACTCGAACCCGGTATCGCTTACGAGCGGCGTAGCGTAGGCGTACGCATCACCTTCACCACCGCTACTGGTGCTGTTGCGGTCCACAGCACCTCCAAAAGGTGCGACATGCATTGGTGTCACTTCGTCGACCAAGCCTAGGCCGCGCAACTTGGGCATGACGCCGCCACTACTGCTGCTGCTGCCGGTGGGAGGTTCCGTATCGACCAACCCAGCTGCACTTGTAGAGTTGGAGCGAGAGTGGTTGCTAAGCGCGCTGGCCAAACGGGGAGAGCGGAACGATTCGGGTGTGAACAGTCCTCCTTCTTCTCCCAGCCCGAGCTTTTCTGACACGGTGGATGGTGAGGAGCCTAGGCGAGAGCTTTGTAGTGCTGGTGAGGAGGCGTCTTCCGCTGCGCCTACTCGTGTGGCGGCTGGTGGTGTTGGAGACAACTGCATCCCCTTCCCCCACGTCAAGGCGGGCGCGGTACCTGGCCGCCTACCACCTCTCTTCTGCCTTGGTGCGGGCTTCAGCGACGCACCGGCGACGTACTTTTCAAATTCGAACTCCGGTTCCGCCGCCACAAATTTGCTTTGTACCGGTTGCGGTTGCACTGGTTGCGATGGCAGTTCAAAACGACTTTTCCTCCGATCCAAGCCACACCGTTTTCTTGCTTGTTTGAAAGCTTCTTCCAACCTCAATTCTACGACCGCAGGCGAGGAGGAAGAGAGGAGTGCAGTTTCGGCTTGGCGTTCGAGTTTGTCAAACTCGTCCTCGAGCGCGGCGAGCCTTACGATGTTAGCAATGGCAGGGTGTGCATAGGACGTGTTGGTTAGGCGGGTGGGAGGTGGAAGGCTCGACCGATTGGAAAAGCCTGTAGGGAGAGTTGAGGGGGAGGGAGGGACTTGGCTTTCGACATAACTGCATATCAGCAAGATTCTTTCCTCAAAGCATTCGGCGGGAAAGCCGACAGGAGGCGCTCCAAGACGTTTGAACAGCTGATTTGCGAAGTGAGCCCCCGAATCCGGTTTTGTGTCTCCTGAAAGCGACTCAGGAGGACCAGAGATGATTGGCGATTCGAACGCTGCTGGAGGTGCTCCTGCTGCAGCCACATCGGGCGTGTGCGTGGAATAGCTTGAGCCCCGCTTCATCTCGCCAAGTAGCGGTGACGAAGCAGCCAAGATCGCAGCGGCCGAAGCAGCAGTAGCCGTAGCGGTGTGAGCAACGTCTGTTCCCGCGCTACTGCTTGGTTTCCTCGAATGACGGAAATACCCGTGATGACCCGAGGATGATCCAGGATCGATGCTGAGTGATTCATTATCCGAACTGTAACAGGAGAAAGACGAAGAAGCCCCACCGCCTCTAGTCGTTGCTCCGCTGCCGGCGAAATCTGGTGTTGGATGCGGGTGTGGAGAAGAAGCGAGGTCGGATTTCCAAGCGGAAGGTGGGGCGACACCACCACCACCATTGCGCCGTTGCGGCGTTGGCATGTGTGCCGGTGGCGTTGACTTGACAGTTTGGCTTGGCGTTGGTGGGGCCACTTCCTTGTCCTTTCCACGCTGAAGAAATTTTGGCGTCATCGAGCTGAATGATGAGCTTCGTGAACGCGATCCTGTCTGCGGTGCCATGGTCGGTTCCACATCTGAGCTCGAAGCTGGGTCAAAGTCCTGGTCAGCCGATGGAGCGGGTTTTCTGCGACTCAGCCTACGAGTTGACGGAACCCTTGACAAAAAGCTTGACGATGTACTGCTGCTAAGTACCGTCTCTGTCGTAGACTCGCTTCTTGTGCCCATGCCGACAGACATGAAGCTCGCAAAGGACTGGACGGAAGCATTGCGACGGATGGAGTAGAAAGGTGAGCGCGAAGAAGATGATGAACCTTCGGTGTCGCTGTACGCATCGTAAGAGGTGGCAGATTGATGCGAGCGAGCCTTTGCGCGTCGGGCTCTCGCCCCGAAGCGGAAGGGCAGGCGGGTCCTAGCATCTTCTTGCGCAACTTCTGCTTCGACGCTGCGCAAGGCGGTACTAGATGGGTTGAGTTCTTCTACGTATTCGCTTCGAGGTGTGCGTGTGGGTGTGGGAGTCGCAAGCGTAAATTGAGGCAAAGAAAAGGGCTCGAAGAGCGTTCGTGGAGAGTCATTCCATTCGCGACGATCGATACGAGGTGTTGTTTGAGGGCGCGCGCTCGAAGTTGTAGGAGTGGAAGTAGTTTTGCTGGGTTCGACGTCATGACTGGTAGAAGTGGTGAAGGTGCGTCGAGCTTTCGGAGTGGTGAAAGCTGCGTAGATGGGCGCAGCAGACTGTGGTGCAGAAGCTCCTTCGTCGACGTTGTCAGTCCTTGATCGAACGTGGACTTCTCGCTGCGCAGCTTTCTGGCCAATGATCTGAATTTCGGAAGGGAGGATGGCTTTGTCTTTACGGGGAGTATCGGTGCGTGCTGGTGACGGGCCTGCTCCTTTGCCTAGTTTGCTAGAGGATTGAGATGAGGAAGGATTGGACTTATCGCGATCACGCCTCCTGGTAAGGAAACGAAGCGACATTGTTGGGAGTAGATGTGATTTGGAACGGCATCGACTAGAACATGGACGAGGATAAGTATTAGCAAGAACCCAAGGAGATAAGCAAGACCGTGACGATAGGATAGATGAGCCCGATTGGCGAAAGTCGACTTTAGATGGCCATCGTAGCAGCTAGGTATCGAAAGAACGAGTAGGGAGAAGACGATGAAGATGGAGGACAGATGATGGAAGAAGTCGAAGAGACAGCCAAGCGCAGTGGAAGCGGTTGTATCAAAGGACGAGGGCCGCTCTAGACCCATTGTGCACCCTGCATATTCACCGCCGCCGCCCACTTATCTTTCCTTTTGTTTGTTTGACGGCGGCTGAGTTTGGATTTTTTTCTCCTTTTTTCTGTTTCGATTTCACAGAATAGTCATGTGCCCCTTTTGCTGTTCCGACGACGACGCCGCCGATTCCATCTCTTGTCGCAACAGTCTCGTCTTTGCTTCACCCGCTCGACTCCAGACACTTCTACACACCACCACAGACCTTGCCCTTGAAGTAACTCGCTCAACTTTGCATACAAGAGAAGGGCGCAAACGGCGGATTTGATCGCCATCTCCAACCTGACGTTTGAGCATGCGCCTTTGCTCTAATTGCCAAGGCAGATCGAAGACCGGTCAAGCCGCCGATCGACATGATTTCATAAAGTTTTCTCGCCTTTTCTTTTTTTTCTTCTTCTTTTTTTCCGCTTCTGCCTTGTCTCAGCTGCAATGCAAGTCTCTTTTTTTGTTTGTTTTCTTGAGTTCCAAATCCCGGCCGCCCACCCGCTTTGCCGAATCACGGATGCACACTCGCTTGAGAGTAGTTTCAATGAAAAGATGGCTCTAGACTACCATGTTCGCTTACAAGCGGCATAACGACGATCGATGTGCGACTTGCATCAATCTCGTTGGTTGTCGCTCTTCTGTTCATGTTTGGTTTCCGCACATCCGTCGGCGAGGTTCTTGCACGTGCATCTTGTCGAGCTGTAACATTGACTGTACCTTTTTTCAACGGGAAATCTTGCATTGCGCTTGTCGAAGCTTCTGCGTCCCCTTCGCCTCTTGCGGAGCTTCGATGGCGAACCATGGGAAGGTTTTTCCGCAGGAGAGCGAGGTAGAAGCACTACTCAACAACTCAGCTGTTCAGCAGTATCGAAGCATGAAGCTGTAGAGCGTCACATGCATAGTACGAAACCTGCTTTTCCAAGTATCATACCATTCCCACATCGATTCTCTACACAACTAGGTCAGGCAACGATGTGGTTACTTCTAATAGCAAGCTCGAAAAACATCTGCGAGACTCCCGCTCTATTGCTACAACACTTTGAGTCGACCGTCAAAGCAGAAATTTAAGTATGAGCGACCTTTGAGCCTGCTTCACCCCCTCCACGGGCGCCAACCATCCCACCCTATCCTTACTGAAAAGCTCCACCTGCGGCCTCAAAACCTCTTCGTGCAGCGCAAAGTCATCTACTGTCCCCACCCGCATAAACGCCTGATCCGGAGTCCCGCTCGAAACCCTATACATCAGCGTTCCACAATTCGAACAAAAGCTATTCGTCATCGAGTTTCCCGTAGCAGGTGTAGTTGCCTGAGCGTACTGCTTGAGGTCCGATTTCCCACGAACATACTTGATGTGCGAAAAAGCGACGGTAAAGTTCGTGGCGAACATTGAAGCGGTAACGGTACGACAGTCGGTACAGTGGCAGGTGAAGGTGCCTCTGAAACCGGGCCCCGTCGTAGGCTGCCATATGCGAGGGTCACGGTAACGAATAGATAGAAAGCGAAGTTAGTACCGTGTACATAGATGCTAATAGGTAGTGAAAGTGAAGGACAAACTTACGAAAGACAATTGGACATTGCCGCAAAAGCAGGTGGCAGAGGCCTCCTTTTCCGGTCCGACGTTGGAGATAGCCGAGCCGAATCGGATCTCAGCCCTCGACCTTTCTCCAATATCGGTACGTCATACTTTGAGATTTGACATCTCCGTTCATCGCACATGGCCGAACACTCTGCATACCCGTAACCCCCATACTGGTGCTGTCAGACGACATCCGGTATGCCATGCGTCGTTGCGCCGGCAATGTATCGATAGCTTTTTTTTGAACTACAACAGCGGAAATGTAGGTCGGCCTCCGAATCACGAAACCGAACACCTTCAAGGCTTACCTCTCGTGTGGGATTGGCGGATCAAAAGCTTCATGTTGCTTATCCGCCCCCCCGCAGCCTCCACCTAATTCAGGCACCGTCGAGTCATGAACGGCTATCAACCCTTTGCGCTCCGCACAGAGGTCAAGAGCAAGGATAGCCGGACAGTGCCCGAGCTTAGGGAACGTGGTAGGCGTACATCAACGGAAGTCAAAGGCGGTCGATTGCCCAGTGTAAGACATGGACGCCTGTTGCGTTGCACGTTTGCTCTTCGGGACACAGAAGAGACTTAGACTTCGGGATCCGTCAGACTCCCATCCGTCACTTGCATTGCCGCAAACGGTACGGCCGGCGGTCATTGTCTTACCAAGCACCGCAATCACTGTCGACCGTCTTCAAGCAGACCAACGAAAGAGGGCTCATCATCCTACTATATTCGCAAGCAAGACACGAACATGGATAACAATGGTAGCATGTCTTGCTAGCTCCGAGATGTTGAAATTGCTGACATGACGTTTCTCCTACAACCAACTTACCTCTGTGATTGATCGAGTGAAAAGGGAAATTGGACATTCAACAAATGCGAGCAAGTACAACATGTTGGAACAAAACTGGAACTTCTGCATACCGTGCAAGGTTGTCCTCTTCTCATTCAGCTAACTCAAAGTTGAGCCAACACTCCATTCCAGAACATGACAAAAGAGCGAAAGTAACGCTATATGATCGGCTGTCTCGTCGTTCCAATCTCCGTTGAAAGTCGTCTCATCAACAAGAGCGACGATGCCTTTTGTTAATCTTCTCAAACGCCTGCAAACGGGACCTTCCAATTCGCCAAGTCGATGAAAAACGTGAGATTCGACGTTGCTCATCAACATGTGCTCGCTCTCTAGAGACTTCAGCCAAATAGAGTTCTGATTGACACCATCATGTCCAGCCAGACTTGTCGCAGATTAGCAACCTAGCTCGAAGTAACGTCTCTTGTATATCAGACGTGAATCGCAGCGCTCCTCGATGTTGAAACAATGCTATATCGGCACCGCTTTGAACACTTTCTCAATCAGCCAGACGAACGCTTCTGCTACCCTCATTTATTTAAGGAACCATGTTTTACATTCTTACTACTATTCAACCGTTTCATCTCGCTGGAGTTGACTTGTGCTACATTTTGGGGAGAATGAATCGCTAGTTGTCTTCCAACCACCTGTACTCGAACCTGAAATCACTCTTCTTCCTCTGACACCAACTGCCCTCCCAATCAAAGTAGACGTACACTCCCTGCTCGTACTCGTCTGTAATCGCCTGAGGCTCCGAATGCCTCTGGAACCACGTCAAGTACTGTTTGTGGAAACGCCAACTTTGTTTCTTCAACTCCCTTGCCGCTAGGTACTGATGATATGTGCCTTGCTGGTAGTAGAAGATATAGAAGAGCGTGTCGACATCGAACTTGGAGTAGAGCGCAGGATTGTCGAAGACAGTCGCTGGCGCTTGCGGGTAGTAGCTCGGTGTAGGAAAGGGGTTCTTGGGTACGTAGTACTTGGGTTTGTCCGAGTCCAAGGGCTCGGGTACGTTCATGAAGGACGACTCGAGCGACTTGTGGACAAGACCCAAGTTGGCATCCCGACGAAGCGACTTTTGCTTGGCCGACTCAAATGACGAGACAAGATCGGTGAGCGAAGTAGGAAGACGTGCTTCGGTGCCTGCTTCCTTCTGTGCCGCAGCTTGCTGTGCTGCTGTACCTGCTCCTCCTCCGGCGGGTTGAACGACCGAAGCTGCTGCAGAAGAGGCGGCGAGTTGAGCGGGCTGAAATCCAGATGTAGCCGACCCATCCTGGGCTGAAGAAGCAGCCGAATCCACCTTTGTCAAACCAGGTGGTGCTGGCGATGCAGACCTCGCCTTGTCACTCGCTTCATTCTTGATCGCATCCACGTTCGACTTGACAGGTGTTGATGGTGCAACAGCTTGTTGTGTTGCTGTCGGCAAAGCCGAACCAGGTGCTGCCGATGCTGGCGCCACGCTGGCGTCGTTAGCTGTTGTCGAGTCGTTGGGGATAGATGCTGTAGTGGTGGAAGGCGAGGAAGCCACATTGTCCGCAGCCGATGCAGGTGCACTCCCAGCTACAGCAGCGGCTGCTGCCGCGGCGTATCGAATTGGTGGAAGTGGTGCAGCGCTGGGAGCCTTGGGTGGGGATAGAACAGCCGATTGAGATGCGGGAGGTGCTTTGGCCTGCGCAAAGTTAGCAGTTGGGACCGCCTTGTCCTTTGGCACTGCGACGGGCTCCTGCGATGCCTTCTTGGTCGTCTTCTTGGCGGATGGAGGGGCCACAGGTGCAGCTGCTGGTTGCGGTGCTGGTGCGGGGGATGGCGATGCTCCTGGTTCTTCCTTCTTGGTGACGCTTTCCGCAACACTGTCGCGGCGTGGCTTGGTAGGCGTATCCTTGATGTCCCGGAAACTGAGATCATCCATGCCAGCAGTCGAATCGACGTTACTGTGCATGTCATCGTTCTCCTTGAGACCGAATGCCTCTTCACCGTCATCCAAGTTGAGGTCGTCGTAGATGCCTTCGTCTTCCTCAAAGTCTTCCTCCATATTGGACTCAACAAAGTACAGAATATCCTCCTTGATGTCAGTAACACGATCCATATCGAGATTGCCGTTCTCGAGCATGCGTAGCAAGATTTCGAGTCGCGAGATATGCCAGTTCCTACGCTCGTTGGCATCTTCCAGCGCTGAAGCCCGCTCATCCTTGGCAGAACCCTTCTTCTTCTTCCCTGATCCTGAAATGGTCTCGATCTCGGCTTCCGCTGCTTCCACCTGACGCGACAGCTCGTCCACCTGCGTTGCCAACCAGTCCGAAATCTCGGCCTTCTCGCGGTCCTTGGGATTCATCTTTGCAGCTGCTATCAGACCTTCTTTGGAGAAGGCTTTGGTCTTCATCTCCTTTTCGCATGCCTTGAACTTTTCCATTTGCGTCTCGATGAGTTTACGGTTATCGAGTAATGGCTTCTTGTCCTTGATGTCGTTACTTTGAAGCCATGTCTTGATTTGGTCTCTTAACCTTTGAAGCTTCTTGATCTGTGTTTTGAGATCCGACTCCAATTTTTCCTTTTGGGTCGAGTTGGTGGAGCGTTGGAGAAGCTCGTACATGTCTTCAAAGATCTCGACGCCTTCTGCGACTTTTTTCAGAGTCTTGTCGATCTCTGTCTGTAACTTTCTCGCCGCCATGGTGAAAAAGATTCAACTCGCCGCTATGCGTGACGAGGGACGAAGAAGTGATATGAATGATGTGTTGCTGATTAGGAGCTGTAAGTGATGTCGAAAGCTGACGCTTGTGGTCGCGCTGAGTCGTCCGCAATTGAAAAGAGCTTTGCCGGTAGAAGCTGCGTTCGCTGTTTGCTGTTTGCTACCGATACAGCTGTCGTCGAAAGCAGTCGATGAACCTCTGCGTTGATGCTAGTTGTCGCTGCTGAGCCGAGTCCGACAGCTGCTGTGACTATATCAGGTGGATGTAGTGATGATGTTGATGGAATGAGGTGGTAGAAGCGTAAAACGTTGAAAGTTGTGAAAAGCATTCATTCAATCAACCGTTCATTCATTCATTCCATCCTTCCAAGCTGGAATTGCGCAGCGGCAAGCTTGGAACCCTCGAGAGCCAGGGTCGAGTGAGCAAGCGGGCGAAAAGAGAGCGCGTTTTTTGACTGCTCTCCTGCTTTGCTTTGCGCTTCCCACCAAAGAATGGCTAAGCCTGGCTGGCTGGCTGGCTGGCTGGTGCTGAATCCGCCCGATTTGCGCAAATATGGCACGGATCCGGCAGCAGAGCAGCAGCAACAGCGAAAGCGCAAAACTAAATTTGTATCGCACGAGTAGAATGTTCAATTCAAGCCAGACGAGTCTCGTTGAGAAGAAATGCCGAAAAAGTCGGAAAGACACACTTTCAGTATCATCACTGGCTGGTCGACATTGTGTACATTCGACACCATCGATTAGCACCACCAATATCGCTCATAAGTCGCTTCGAGGCAATCATGTCGGCCACAAGATCATCAACCAAGTCGCTCACGACTCTGTTCCAGTCGCTTCGTGTCGGTTCCAGCTCGTCTCCGTCTTCCTCTTCCTCGACTTCAGTAGCTCGACGATGCATGTCCACTACTCGCTCAGCGCAAGAACCTGCTAAAGCCAAGGCTTCCACTGCAAGCTCACCACGATGTACGTATATGGCATAGCCGAAATGGCACATAAAACGAAGCTGACTGACCCTGTCTTCCATTCACTCTGTACACCGAACGGTTGCGAACAACAGCCGCGGTATACCCCTTCTCATCAGCCGCACTCATCCCTGACGTCCCCGCCTTCGTCTCTACCAAGAAGGGCATCACTCCACCACCCGCTCCCAAAACCATCTACGACGCAGTCATGCCTCGTGTTCACACCGATCTTCGCGCGCGCTACGACCCCGGTAACCGTCTCACCCAACTTTTCGACCGCAACTCACCCAGCCGTATCCCTCCTGGCTCCGTTCTCATCGTCGAATCGTGGACCTCGCCACTCAAAACCAACTTCTCCTCATTCTCCGGTGTACTCATCGCCGTTAGGAGGAGGGGAGTCTCGACATCGTTCGTGCTACGAAACTTGGTGCAAAAGTTGGGTGTCGAGATGAGGTTCAACCTCTACTCGCCATTGTTGAAGGACGTGCGGGTGATTCAGAAGGCTGAAGCGGGTAAGAATGATAAGAGTGGTAAGTTGAGGAGGACGAGAAGAGCGAAATTGTACTACTTGAGGAAGGACGATAGGAGGTTGGCCGGTATTGGAAATGTGATCAAGCAGCAGAGGTTGCAAGAGGAGAAGAAGGCGCAGGAGATGGCTAAGCGTCGTGGTGGAAGGAGATGATTGTGGGAGGGCACAGCAGCAATTTCACCAGACGGCTCCGATGCATTTTGTTTTGTACAGTAGCAACGCTCTGCAATTCAGAGCCAGTATTATCGCGTTCTACGAAGAAAGCGGATGAAGTGCAAGTGCTTAGTCAAATGGCACAAGAAGCATGCTTGCTGGAAGTGAGGAGCGACTGTGATTGCAAGACTCGGTATCTCTATGACCCATGGTGTTGCGACAATCAGATGGAGCAGATTCATAGCACATGACAGCATCGGGCCACCCGCATCTGAGATCCGAACTTACACATCCTCCCAGCCGTCTCCGACCTAGCACCTCTCTCCATCCATCACCCTAGTATCCGTCGGAAAGCTGTCCACTCAGCATCTGCCAAACATGACCGACCTCATCCACATGAGTGTGCGCCTGGGTGTTTTTCTCTCGCATCTCATAAGTCAAGACAATTGTGTTCCGCGGTTCGGCGAATTTTATTGCGCTTCCTTCCGAAAAAAATCGGGGCTGGCCAAGCGCGATTTGGTAATCCTGCTCGCCGCGCCGCTTGACTGTGTCACTTTCTTCCAGCAGATGAGAAATTCAAATAGAGCTCGACCCTTACCGCTTCACTTGCCATCCTTTGACATTGCACCCGCATCTTCTCTACAACACCATTCCTACACAGCGGCGTCTCTCCTAGCAAACCGCTGTGCAGACCTCGCCAAGATGACCGCCTTCATGGTGCCAAGGTTAGGGCTGAGGCTCGCATCGTCATCGACATCGACAGCAGCAGCGTCGTTGGGTTCGATGGTGTTGGCTCAGCGCTCGACTGTGGTACGACCAGCAACGGTGGGGTTGGTAGGGTTGACGAGGAGCTCTTCTTTGCGTTCGTCGTCGACGTTTCATCGCCCACTGGCCATCTCCACTCCTTTGCGGGCAGAGGCTCCCTCGACCATCCTCAGCTCCTTAGGGCCGCTTAGCAAACGATTTCAGTCCACCGCAACGATCTCTCCTGCCTCTTCTCCGATCGACAGTAGCTCTGCTTCCCAATCTTCCAGCTCGAGCTCCGGTTCGTCTTCGTCTTCGGCCCCATTAGTCTCAAAGCCCGTCCTGGCGATCCACCTTTTCTCGCTCGCTTTTCTCGTATATGCGATCGTCGTAGTCGGCGGACTGACTCGGCTCACCGAATCCGGCCTCTCAATCACTGAATGGAATCCCGGTTTCAAGGGCATGCGTTTTCCCTCTACCACCGAAGAATGGGAAAGCGAGTGGGACAAGTACAAGCAAACGCCCGAATTCCACCTTCTCAACTCCAAGATGTCGCTTTCCGACTTTAAGAGCATCTACATGTGGGAATGGGGACATCGTGTGCTAGGACGAGTGATTGGGGTTGCATTTGTGCTTCCTGCTGCGTACTTTTTGACCAGAAGATGGGTAGGTGTGGGGACGAGGTGGAAGTTGATCGCTATTGCAGGCGGGATTGGATTCCAGGGGTTTTTGGGTTGGTTCATGGTCAAGAGCGGTCTAACGGTTCCAGAAGGGGCGAGCAAAGCCGGTAAAGCGAAACTCGTCGAGGTTAACGATGAAGAAGGAGGAGTCAAGAAAACGGTTCCTACGAGTTCGGCTCAAACGCTCGTAGCCACAGCAGAATGGACACCTCGCGTATCGCACTTCCGTCTGGCTATGCATATGGGAACCGCCTTCCTCGTCTACCTCGCCATGCTTCATACCGGTCTCGCCGTACAACGCGATTACAAAGCCTCTACCCTCACCGGTTCGCTCTCTGGCGTCAAAGCACGATCCTCCGCCACCCTCCAACAGCTCGCTAATACCCTCAATCATCCACTCGTGCGCTCCCATTCGAGATTCACCAAAATCGTTGCGGCACTCGTCTTCACTACTGCCATGTCGGGGGCTTTGGTTGCGGGCTTAGATGCTGGGTTGGTGTACAACGAATTTCCCACGATGGGCGAGGGTCGAATTGCGCCCCCGATGGACGAGTTGATGGATGACCGATTCGCACAGAAGCAAGACGGTAGCGATAAGATTTGGCGTAACTTGTCGCAGAATCCAGTCACCGTTCAACTCATTCACCGAACCCTCGCGATTACCACCGCTTGCACTGTTCTTGGTCTTGCTTGGAAGACACATCGTCTTTCCGCAGCCTACCGTACAGCGGCAGCCGCTGCGAGTGCGTCGACTAAGAGCGCAACTGCATTGCTGCCAACATTGCCGCCGAGAGTGTTGACGCTCGCCAACACAAGTGTCGCCGTGGTAGCAGCGCAGGTTACGCTGGGGATTACGACGTTGATTTATATGGTGCCTATTCCGTTGGCGTCTGCGCACCAGGCTGGGTCTTTGGCGCTGCTGTCGGTGCTTGTGGGGCTGATCTCGGCGTTGAGGCCGATTCCAGCGAGGATTTTGAAGGAAAGTGCGCATAGGAATAGCAGCATTCTGAAGAGGGTTTTGCACCAGGGAGCGCAGGAAGGTTTGAGAACGGCAAGGCCGGCTGCGGTGGTTGCTTAGTGGCGCTGCTCAATATATGTATTTGTATCACTCTTTCACGTCTTACCTCGCTCGTATTAAGAGGGTCAGGCGGTAATCCTACACCTCTCCTTTCGTTCATTCTCACGAACAAAGACACTTGCCTTTGTTGCGAAAGGCTTCCTGAAGTGATGTGGTGAAAACTGACTTGACTTGCAATGACTGCACTGATAAAAATACAAAAGATAGTCCTTGATCATTCCTTCCCCTTAACCTTTGAACTTGTAACGATTCCTCAATCCCTCTCCATACCTATACAGCACCAACGGCACGGGCAATCCCACCAACCCGATTCCGGCCATCAACGTGCAACTCCACCCATAGCCCAAATCCTCAAACATGTACTCTGCGCACAGTGGGAACCCAGCAGCCAAAATCGATCTGATCAACACCGCACAAGCAGTTGCCGATGCAGAGTAAGGGACGAAAGCGTCGACGAGGTAAACGAGGATCGTTTGGAAGCAGAGGATCGTTGCGCAACCTACGAAGAAGGATCCGATGAGGGGAACGATCCAGTGGGTTTGGTTGGCTGCGGACCAGCCGAAGAGAAGGAGGCCGAAGGGGAGGATGAGCATGCCGACGAAGCAGAGGGGGAGGCGGTATTCCGGTCTGCCTTTCTTGGGTTCTGCTGCCGAAGTTTGTTTGGGAAGTGGCGAGGGAGTGGAAGGCGTAGTAGGTTTGGTATCGAGCGAAGTATCAAATGCATCCTGCTTTGATTCTGACACCGTAGTATCATTCGTAGGTGTAGCCGCGGCGATCAAATCCGGATTGACAACCGGAGTCACATTACCAAACGCCGAATTGACACCATCGCTAACCGTCCCATCACTACCCCTCCTCGCCCCCGCATCACCGCTCTCAACCTTGCCCTCCTCCAACTTCCCACCCTTCTTCTCGATATCTTCATCCCCGCCAATCTCCCCCCTCTTCTCCCGCATAATCTTCCTAATCGTATCCTGATCCTTGAACAACCACATCCCAATCTTCCCATCCGCGATGACCAACCTTGCATAGATCTCGTCCTGCAACATCACATTCGTGAATGCCGCCACCAAAAATCCCAATCCTAGCCCAAGGTAGGACAACCCCGAGATGCCGAGCGACCAGCTGTAGGTGGGCAACTTTTTCATCGACGGCGCATCCGGATCGCCTGCACGTGTCTGAAACAGCAGCGGATGCTGTGTGAGGAAAAGATAGATGATTCCATAGCAAAACCCGAGGTAGTACGAAAAGATGGCGCAGATCGGGTTGGTGAAGAGTAAGCGGAAAGGTCGACTTTGTGCGACTTTGATCTTCTGTACGATCTCTTGAGAGGGCAAAACTTTCTTGCCGACTTTGATGAGTTTGGACTTGATCGTAGGGGTAGGGAGGACGAGGGTTGCCGTGATAGGATCTTGTTCCCTGATCTCCTGCAGGCGTTGTTCGATCGCACGTTCTCGTTTCTTACGAAGAAGAACGGGGGCGTAAGTCTCGTTGAGGAAGAGGCAGATGATGACAAACACAACGGCGGAGAGAATGGTGAGCGTATGCAGCAGCCACCTCCAATCGCGAGTTGCTGCGGCGATGAAACATCCGATAATCGAACCCAAAACGGGACCCATCAGAGGACCCAGCCCATACAGCGATTGGGCTCGACCACGTTCCTTTGGTGCGAACATGTCCCCGATACTTCCAGCGCCGAGACTTGGACCGGTACTGCCCGCCGCGCCAGCGAAGAATCGCAAGATATTAAGGGTTGCAAAGGTGGGCGAAAAGGCAGAGGCGAGATTGAAGACGATGAACAGCGCGCTGGTGATGATGTAGACCGGATGACGACCAACCGTTTCTGAACAGGGCGCAAGAATAAAGGGTCCTATGCCCAATCCCAGAACAAATATGCTGACGGGAAGGATGGAGAGTGTTCGAGAGCCAAGCGTAAAGTCATGGTCGACGAAGCCGTTGCCTGGTACAAGGATCGATGAGCCTAGAGGCGAGATGAAACCCATCAACGAAATGATGACGGTGGTCATCCACTTTTTGGATGTTGACCAATGCCTGGAGTCCTCATCCCCAACGAGCTTGATCTCTTCGATCTCCTCTGGGGTCAAAGGTCGAAGTGGAAACGTTGGTGGTGGTGGAAGTGGTGTGGAAGAGAGGACGGCATCTTGGGCGAATCGGGAATGCGAAGTGGTGTCGCCGCGTGACAGTGTCGGTTTCGGAGACTGTATTGATGTCGACATTGTTGCGATATGTAGATAAGTTCAGCTTGAGCACGCCTATGATGACGTGAAGAATTCACGAGCAAGCGAACTGTTTCAATGCTGATGAGATCGATATTGTTGTTGTTGAGAGCGCAACGAAGGATGATCGAGAAATGTCAAGACGACGACGACATGACGAAGCGTAGCTGGCTGAAGTCTAGGTGAATGCTGATACGAAGGAGATGGTCGTGTATATGAGTGTCGACTGACAAGCCTTTCGCTGCTTGACTGTAAGCGAAACGGAGCGGAACAGTGAGGGTGCAAAGCTGGGAGCGCTGCTCGTGGTCGGAAGTCGAGGAGCAAACAGAAGCTTCAGAGAGGTGCGTGACAGCTTCCGTTTGCCGTCAGTACGTCTATGCGATCTGCAAGAGCTCGTGACCGGCAAACGATTCGCAGCAGAAGCGGCTCGATATTCAGATCGTGCGAGCTCGATCCGAAGAGAGGATGGATCTATGAGCCGGTATCGCGGCGGTATCGGCGAGATGAAGCACGAGGTCGAAGCCGTGGGAGTGCAGCTTAGATGACGTTGCTGCTAGTTAGTGGTACTTTGAGGTGAGTGTCGTAAGAAATAGGGACGGAGCGAGGTGTCAAAGCGAACAGGACATGCCGTTACGATGTGTAGAGAAGGTTTGTTCGGCGGATCTAGAGTACTAGTGCTAGCTGCAAGCGAAACAAGCTAAGTCGAAGGCAGCGATGCACCGGTAAGGCTGAAGAAAGTCGAACGGTGGAAGCAAGAGATGCCGTGATGCGAGAGATGCGTTATGCAGGGGAGAAAGTGGTCTTCCGAAAGGGAAACAATGAACAGAAGCTTGTTAATGCCGCGCGTCTCCGGCACCGTTTCAAGCAAGCAGCAGACACCCTTGCCTTTGGCCGAGTGATACAAGGCCGACAAACGTAACGGAAAGGTAATATGTAGGGTCGCAAGGAGGCTGCTTTGGGGCTAAGCTAACGCAAGGCGTAGAGAAATGGCATGTTAGCGAGTGCGCGATTCCGTTTTCCTCGGCAGCCCAACTGTACGTTTCGAATCGAAAGGGGTCCTGTCGTAAGGTGATGAATGCTGTCTAGGTTAGTGCAGCCGGCTCGTTGCAGGTGGTGGTGGTAACAAGTGCGTCTGACTGGCGCAGGCGTAGCCGGCATCGGCAAGAGAGTAAGTCAGGATAGCGTATTGGCCACCAAGAGAGAGAGGGAGGTGAGTGCTACGCTGGCGGGTAATTTGTGAGCGTCATGTACGACGTTATTTTCGGCAAAGGCATGAAATTTCACTGGTAATGCTTTTCAATGCTGCAGCTTGTTACGAAATTCATTGCCGACCGAAGCACACATTCCACGCGGTCCAACGGCATCTCTTGTCGCTTTCTCTCCACTTTTTTCATTCTTGGCTCGCTCAACCACCTTCCTCTCTTCCTTCCGGATGTACTCCCCCCAAGCTTGGATGCCGCCGGGCTGTATGTGAGTCAGAATTGCTTCAGAGGGAGGCATTGGACAAACAAAAGAATAGCGTGAGTACGAGGAAAGGGTCGGCGAAGCGAGGAAGAGCAAACGAGGCAAACGGCGGTAATCGGTTCAACACCAGATGCGAAAGGACAGCTGCATGTGGCGCGGCTGAACGACGTGCCGACGGTTCAAATCAATTTGATGCATTTTTCAAAGAAACGACAAATCCCGGCTCGGTGAATTTTAGTCCAAAATTGCAACAGCATTTGGCCTTCTCCATCCTTTGACCGAGTCTTCAGCACCTCTTCCTTCGCTTTGTGACCAAACCTTCCTCTGGGAATGTATTGTTTCGTACAACCTGTCGCCTCATCGTGCCATGCAACAGGTGAGTTGACATTTGACAATAGTGAACAAATGAGTTGCGAGGGAGGCGTGCGAGGTGAGTGGCTGAGGGATCGTCACGGCAACACATTTTTCTAATGGCTTATTTTATCCTCTCTTAAAATTGCCGAACGAAACCTCCTCAAGTTTGTATTCTTCGGCACGGTTTTTGTATTCTGCTTTTCGAGGTCAAAATACAAATTCGCCTGCAAAGTAGCAGATGGATCAGCCGGGATTTCCTGGCTTGAGTTCCGACAAAAGCTTGGCATTACTTCTCCCTTTTTAGCTCTTTCGCAATTACTTCGTGTGAGTCTGTGCCGACGGCTTATATTCGCTGCGACACGTATCAATCGGGAAGCTCTCACAGCCCGATGAGAACAGGATTTCAATTGGTGATGGTCTCCGCTACTACAGCAATGTCAGAAGGATGGGTATATAGGCATTGCGCAACAACGATGGTGAACGAGTACTTGTGAGTAAAAGGCTAAGTAACACGACGCATATCCACTGCAGCATCATCCCAAAGATCTTGTTGACCCCATACACCAGCGACAATGGCCACGATCATCCAGGCTCCTGCTTCGTCCTTTCTCCATTGGCTTTCCGCCTTGTCTCTCTCTTCCTTTTCCTGAAGCTGAGCTTCGACTTCGGCTTCACTTTCCGCTGCGACGCGCGCTTTCTTCAATTGTACAGCTTTTCTTCGAATCCTTGCTAGCGTGATTGCAGCGACACATGCCCTAGCTAACGTTCTCAGCGTACTGATCTCTTCACTAACCAAGCGACCATCGAGTTTGAGGAGCAGAGCGAAGATCCAGCGTGCGTGCAACGGTTGGATGACTTGATTTCCTCCACTCTCACTCATTATTGACGTGATGCTGCTGGCTTGACTGTCGGGGATGGGAACGCGGTGTGCGAGCCAGTAAGGAAACGCTTCGAGTAGACCCAAGATTTGTTCGGTGTTGAGCCGTAGCAGCAGTGCGGGTGTAGGATCCTTGGTTCTCCATTCGTGCGTCTTCGTCGAAGCTGCTTCTCCTGGTGGTGAAGGTGGTGGTCGACCGTGGATCCATGCATACCACGCGTTGTGATTGCCAATCTTGGGTAGGTCGTCTTTGGTCAACTTGACTTGTTCGATCGGTGGATTGCTGAGTGCTTCCTTTGCGTTGCGGAACTGCAGTTCAAACGCTGTTCGCCATTCCAATGAAGGCATCAAAAGCGTTTCTTCCTTCGTCGGCGCTTTCGCATCGTCATGGGGAGGCGGCAGAGATATTGTCGGGTCGAATGTTGTCTCCTCTGAGAGGGTCGAATGCGCAGCGTAGGGATTGTGCTCAGCGAAGAAGACGCCTGGTGCAGCCGACGCTTCTCGTCGCACGATAGCCAGGTATTGTTCTCCGTCGATCGGGTCACCCGAAAAGTCGTCAGGTAGACTTGCGACAGGAAGCGACTGGATTCCGAACGAGTCATCGTAGGAAGAGGATGAACCGTGATCGCCGTAGCGTCGCTTCTTCTGCGGTGGTCCGGAATGGTTTGCCATTGCGAGTTCTAAAGCTCTTTTCCTCCGGGCTGGACGGATGTGATCGAGTTTAGCGCATGGTATTGTGGCCTTCTCCGAGCCGCGTTTCGACTTGTATGTGTATGCTAGAATAGATTTCTCCGTGACTCGAGGCAGCTGTTCATGATGGTATACTGCACGAGCATAACAAAGGTGTTACTAAAAGGTGTGCATGTGTTCTTCTCAGGGTCCGACTTCTTTTTCGCCTTCTGGTTGCTGCTCTCGACTTTGTGGAGGCCGATTTTCCCTGTGTGTGTTCTTCCTCCCGACATAACAATCTTAAAATTGCGGTTCCGAATTGACCCTTCCGCACTTTCAAGAAGCATCTTTGACATTTTCAACCTTCCTCCCAACCTTCTCATCATCATCAACAAACCTTCTTCTCCGCCTTCTTTCACTCTCATACATTACAGAAGGCAAATATAAGCCAACATGCCAGTCCGACCCAACGCACGCGTTCTTCGCGACATGGCCACCCGCCAAGCCGTCACTTCCAACGAACTCGTTCGACGTGCATTCAAATACATTGCTCGTAACACTACTTTACCACAAAAAGTTCGTCACCAGGCGCAACTGCAACTCAACCAGTTCCCCAACAAGACAAGACCCGTCGCCGTTTCCAATAGGTGCATCGAGACAGGGAGGGGGAGAGGTATCATTTCCGAGTTTGGATTGTGTAGGGTAAGTTGCAACGTTTACGACCTGGAACATATGGCGAAGAGTAGGTGAACTGACGTCAACTTTCGCTTCCTCATTTCCGACTTGCGACCTTACAGTATCAGTTCAGGATGAAGGCATTGGCGAACGAGCTGCCTGGTGTCAAGAAGGCTTCGTGGTAAACGTGCCGTCAACGAAGACGGTTCGCCAAACGGCCAACAATGCCATCAACACTCTAGCCAGCACGACATATGCTCCCCCTTTTCAGTAGTGCGCCTGCACTTGTACACTAGCCATCCTCTCATTGCATGAAACCAGTCTTACAGAAGCATACGTCTCCTTTCGTCGTTAAACATCGCAGGATAACATCTGCATTGCAATGCATGAAGAGAACGTGGGACGAGGTATATGTACAACCAACTAAATCTGCGTCTCCGAAAGTACAATGGATCAACAGGCCAAGGCTGGAGGGCCCAGAAACACTTTGGAAGTAAGTGATGGTTGACATCGAGACATCTTCGGTTTTGACGAGATAGGAAGGAACTTGGTGGGGACATTGTG
>JAXQGJ010000150.1:0-74675 GCA_037039655.1 Pseudozyma sp. M118-08B | reverse complement strand
TGGTTCAACTTCAGCTTCCATTTTAGCTACTTTTGAAGCTGTTGTCAGTATCATAATGGGAATAATATTCTTAAATGTCGTCCCCAAGGTTGCACCGGTCAAGCCAACTCCAGCGCAGCTTGCGGCCAAGGCACGACTCGAAGCACGAGATGCCAAAGAAGCAGCTGCTGCGGCTGCGGCTGCCGCAAGCAGGAAGACACTCTCAAGGACTACGACCACCGCTTTGAAGCCGGCGGTACCGAAAAGGCCTGCCGCATCTACAACTGCGCCTCTCAAGACTGCAGTCAAGCCAATTGCGCCAGCATCTACTAGTGCGAAGGTCAGTAAGCCTGCACCAGTCATCAAGCCGAGTTCAGCGTCCAGTACAGCAACGGCTCGAGCCAAGCTTGCCGCATCAACAAAGCCAGCAGCGACGTCTGCACCATCAGCGACTCTTGCTGCGAAGAAGGCAGAGATTGCCAGCACAACAAGAACGTCGAGTCTGACCGCTTCGACAGCATCGACACGCAACAAAGTTGTACCAGCTGCGACGGTGAAGAAGTTCCAGCCGACAAAGCCATCGAGCTTGAATGCTAGCTCGCTCGTATCCAAGCCGAGGCCGAAGAGTTCGATCGCTGCATCGCTGACGGCCAAGAGCAAGCTTGTAGGAGCGCAAGCTGCTGCATCTGACAAGGCAAATGCGGTACGAAAGGCTGGGGTCACGATGGCTGCTCGAATCGGAAAGCATCGAAGAGATTCTGCAGCTGCCGGACTGGCAGCCTCGAACACAGCACCGCTTCCGCCATCCCAGCTATCTGATGCAGTCGTAGACAAGGAAGCAACTGCTGAGATGGCGACCACACAAGAACCAACTTCCTCAGCGGTTCCAAAACAGGTTGTGGTGGAGCAGAAGCACTCGACGGAAGACATCCAGAGAAAGGATGAAGTAATCGTTAAGGCAGAGTCGGAGACCGCAGTCACAGGCTCACATACGATTCTGGATCCGGCTGATAGTCAAGAGAAGGCAGCTCAGTCAATTGAGCTTGAGCTTGTCACCGAAGCACTAGTCGAATCGACGACACTGAACGAGGATGAAGAGGTCGAGGAACAGCAGGACACAGTTGAGGAGGTGCGGAGCTGCGAAGCCACCGCGCTCCCTTCTGAAGAAGATGTCGTGCAGACAAGCATCGTCGACACTCAGGTACTTGAGCCGGTGAGCAACATCGGTACTCCAATTCGGACGCCCAGCGTCACTCAGATTGGAACCCCCGCCATGGTGCGAACGCCCTTGGGATCTAAGGATCAGAACTTGCCCAAGGCCACGCCAATCCCAGCCGTGACTTACGAAAAGACCGCATCGCCGCTGTCCTTCAGTCACGTCAGAGCCGAGACTCGCTCCACTCCTGCTTCATCACCGCTACGCCGTACGGCCACTCCGAAGGCAGTGGTCAGGATTCCTAAACTCGAGCCAGAGTCATCTTTCGAAGATGAAACCAACGATGGAAGTATCAGCAAGAGCGAATCGGAGTCAGAAGACGAGACAGATGAGGTATTGCAGCTGCATTTTCGTCCCCGACCGGTTGCTCAGGCGTCACCTGTCAAGCTCGGAGCCGCCAACAAACAGCTTGTGCTCGGCATTGACTCGTCCAGTGATACCTCAATGATGGAAGCCGACGAGAGCGACGAGACCGTACTGTTGGAGCAGGCTGCTTGAAGTCATCAGCGCAAGTAGCATCTATACCCTAATCATATGTTGCCTATCGTGTTTGTTCTTTCTGCTGTGTGTGAACATGATGACGGTATGTGAATGAGTCTGAAGCGGAGGACGAACATAGATCGGGCCACATCCGATCGTGGGGCTGACAAAGAGAGATCTGCAGCGATATGACGCGAATTTCTCCACTCTCTCACATCTTGCTTAGGTCAAAGCGCGATTTTTATCAGAAGAGGAAGAACATCAGTCACCGACTTCACATCCGATTTCCGGCGCGAAAGAGCACAACCTTTCTCTCCTCGGAAGAAGCGGACATCGTTTCACCTTCTCATCCCGCATTTGATCTCGACCTTCCATTGCTTATCGGCAGCTGAAGCCTGTTCTGCCACGATATATCCAACCTTCAAGAGGTTTCGTTCTCGCGGACACGTTGGCGTTTGATCGTCACATCAATGGCTGAGTCTCGATTGTAGCCTCTTCTTAGCAAGCCATTCGAGCCGCGAAAGGCAGCAGAGGCAGCCGCTATAGGACCTAGCTTGGATGGCAAAACTCTCCGCCTACTAACTCTCTGCTCGCCATCATGTGGCCCACGGCCACCGCCGTCGTCGGCATTCGCTCTTGTGCTCGAGCAACCGAGCTCAGAGCTGCACTAGGGAACACTTTGTCGATATCTCGTGCATCCTCGCTCGCTTCGCAACGCACGTACTCCTCGACTATCGCAATAAGCGCTTGCTTCTCCACACTCTCAAGAACAAATGTGCTCTCCGAATCATCTCTCCTGCCGAAGCAGCCACTTCGTAGCTTCTCTACCTCGCTTCCGAGGTTCAGTAAGCCTGAAGAGTCCAAGTCATTCACACCGAACCCCCCAACCGCCAAAGATGTCAAACCTACCACCTACCCAGAAGAAGCTACTTTAGAGTCCAAGCAAACAGCATCAGGGTCATTAGCTTCAAGGCTTTCATCTCGCATCCGCTCTCTCCTTCAATCACAGCTGGCAAAGTCGGCACCAAAGTCAAAGGATGGCGCCTCTCCCGCACCTACCAACTTCCCGGACCTCAGGCGTCTCTTCTCGCTGGCCATGCCTCAGAAGAAGAACATTCTCATTGCCCTTGGTCTCTTGCTCATCTCATCTTCTATCACGCTCACTGTGCCTTTCGCAATCGGCCGTTTGATCGACTTCTTCACTTCGGGTCAGAACGCACTCTTTGGTCTCGGTTTTGGCACCGTCGCCGCTCTCATGCTTCTCATTTTTGCCATCGGAGCTGGAGCTAAAGCAGGCAGCAACATCTTGCTTGAGCTCTCTGGTGTACGTGTCATCCAAGGTATCCGAAATCAAGCCTATCGATCTGCCTTGCGCCAAGACGTCGAGCTCGCTGACAGAGGAGCCGGAGACGTCGTCAGCAGACTCAGCGTCGACACCAACATCGTTGGAGAATCGCTCACTTCCGATATCGGTGATGGTCTGCGTGCGGGTGCCACCGTCCTCTTTGCCGGTACTGCCATGTTCATGATCTCGTCCAAGCTCACGCTGCTTATGATGGCCGTCGTGCCTCCTGCCGCCATCGGTGCCGTCTTCTATGGTCGCTATCTCCGAGACTTGACGCACAAGACCCAAGACGCAGTTGGACAAATGACACGCCTCGCGGAAGAACGTCTCTCGCCTCCCGCTTTCCGCACCCTCACTGCTTTCAATACACAGCGACAGGAGTCTCGCCGCTTTGACGAAAAGATTGGTACCATCGTCGACTTGCAGACCAAGGAAGCATATGCATCCGGCTTCTTCTACGCTGGAACCGGGTTTGTCGGCAACTGTGCCATCCTGACGCTTCTTACTTACGGTGGACACTTGGTCAGCCACGGAGAGATCTCGGTCGGTGACCTGACCTCGCTGCTGATGTACACTGCTTACCTTGGCGGAGGCATGGTCAGCCTCACTTCCTTCTTCGCATCGCTCATGAAGGGTCTTGGTGCAGGTGCTCGAGTCTTTGAGCTCATCGACCGCGAATCCAATGTTGCGCTCGGCAAGGGTGAGCAGCTCCAGGTAGCTGGCACTTCCGCTCGTCTCCCTGTCCGCTTCGAGGACGTTCACTTCACCTACCCTTCGCGACCTCAGCAGCCTATTCTCCGTGGTGTCTCGCTTGACATCGAGCCTGGTCAATCGTATGCGCTCGTGGGTGGCTCCGGAGCCGGCAAGTCTTCGGTCCACTCGCTCTTGCTACGTTTCTACGACCCTAGTAAGGGTAAGATCCTGCTCGCGGGCCAAGACCTCGCATCCTACCGCCCCGAAAGCGTCCGCAAGCACCTTGCATTTGTTCCTCAGGAGCCAATCCTTTTCGACGGAACGCTTGAGGAGAACATCAAGTACGGTACCGAGTCGGGAACACGTGAAGAGGTCGAGCAAGCCGCACGCATGGCAGGCTGTGAATCTTTCATCTCGGAGATGCCCAAGGGACTCGACACCACCATCGGCTCCCGCCAGCTCTCGGGAGGCCAACGTCAACGCATCGCCATTGCACGCGCACTCGTTCGCAAGCCTTCCATCTTGCTTCTCGACGAAGCCACCTCTGCACTCGACTCAGCATCCGAATTGATGGTCAACAAAGCCATCGAACAGATCATCAGCGAAGGCAAGATTACGGTTTGGATCGTCGCCCATCGTCTCTCGACCATCAAGAGCGCCAACAACATCCAAGTCTTGGAGAAGGGCAAGATCGTGGAACAGGGCACGTTCGAGCAACTCGACCGTCCTGGTTCGAGGTTCCGTGCGCTTATGGCTGCACAGCTCGAAGCCAATGCTGAGCCTGCAGTTGAGGAGACTGAAGAGGGTCAAACCATTGGCGAGTCGTCGACAACGACACAATCGGTACGTTGAACTTCTCCCGCTTAAACCATCTCAATAACTTGTGACCCGCAAAACACATTCACACACCTCTCTCGCTCTTGTTCGTCATACGGAAATGCATAGAAAGCATCATTTTGCACAATTCTCAGGAAAGGGCCTCATGGCTGCTGCTGCGTTGGCTTGCTGTGAGGGTTTTCTTTTCTCTGAGCTGTGTGAGTATGCTTGTGCTTTGTATGGTCGACTCGGCGGTTCAGATGTGTGGGGGAACAACTAGGCCTATTTTCAGTGCCCGAATTAGCGATGACTGACAGATATTGCGAAATTACATTTGACTTCTTGCCTACAGTCTTTCTCTTCGAATGGTCAAAGACGATCCCTTCACACCACAGCCGTTCGTCGCTCCTCCTCATCCTCAAATTCGACCTCCAACTCGCATCCGGCCATCCCGAACGAAGGCACGTGGAGCATCTCTCGCGTCATTTCCTCCTCCTCTTCTTCCGAACCCTCCTCTGAAGACCTCCTCAGCGACGCACAGTTGGACAAATTGCATCGACTCTCCGCACTGATTCCACCAACCGACGCATCGGCTAGGGAGAAGTTGAAACGCGAGCTCAGCGTCATGTTGAGACTCGTCAAAGGCGTTCATACGCCTCTTTCTACGCTTAGCCGCGATCAAGGCGAAGGAGGCGAGGATGGGGTGGCGAGCATCGTCGATGCGCGACCTCTAATGTCGCATGATGCAAAGTGGAACGTAACATTACCCGACCTCAACTCGACGGTATCAGAACAGAAACTGGAGGAGCAAGCGCAAGTGGAAGGAACCAAAATTCTCAATAGACAAGACGAATTGCTGGACAAAGTTGCAGAGGGAAGAAAGTATCAAGGTTTCTTTGTTGTTGATCGTACCTGAAGGCTTGAACTAGGTCCGTAGAAATGCACACCACTCCTGTATTCGACAACATGTCTGTCCTTGGCCCTCTTTGGGTGAGAGTGCGGATCGTGAAGGTGATTGTAGACAGAGATGCTAGTGGACGAAGGGTGGAGTGAGGCAGACGTAAGCCTGAGCCCCAACATGCACTGGTCTAAGGCCGATAAGTCTGATCTTGTTCATTGTTCACACAAACTCACAAAGCTCCGCAGGGTTCTTCAGATCGTAAATGTACATTCAACAGCATACAACAGGGCAAATAGTGTACAAGAACAAGACGGCGATACAAAGGTATAGTCCGGACAGTGAGAGAGTGGCTTAAATACGGGTATCGTCAAGAGCAAAAGCGACCGAGAGCACAACGTTGGTAAACTCGTCCTGGTTGTCAAAGAGTGTAGATGCCCAGGGTAAGTCGCGGAGTTTTGCTTCGGCTTGTTCTTTTTGGGCTGGGTCAGCGTTGCCAAGGGAATCTTTGCGGAATTGAACGAGTTGACGCAAAGTAGGGCGGACGAAAGGTATGCCTGCCTCTGTGAGTGCATTCTGGTTGGCGTGGTGGGCTTGGACCCAGTCGGCTTCGTTGTCAGCCTCGAATTCTCCGGCGCCAGCGGGAAGAGGAATGTCGAGGATGAGAGAGCAACCTGCCAAACGTTCGCGTGCATTGCCAGCATTCTCGCGGAAGCGTTGCAGAACGAGCAACGAGTACGATGCAAAGAGGGTGCGGACCATGGTCTCGATCCATCCAAATGTGGCTAGACTTGGGGTGGCTGCATCCGAAGCCTTCTTGCATGCCTCCATGGTGTGGTGAAGCAATGACTGCGACAAGTCGGAGAGGACCAAGAGTGCCTGATCGAGAAGCGCTGCGTCGACGTGATCTGTGATGGCTGGCTCATCAGTAAAGACGATGAGAACGAGGTACATCCAGAGCGATGAGACAGTGCCAAATACGGCCACAGGATCAGCTTCTGGCATACTGAGCTGCTGCTTGGACGAAATAAGAACCTTGATCTGCTCGGCAATTAGCCTCCAGATGAAGCTTTGGCTCGCCGGCAATCGCACATAGTAGCCGGCAAGGATGGAACGAGCATTGGCCAACGACTCTGGCACTCTGGCACGGTTCTCTTGAAGCCATTTGCGATGAATAAAGGGCGGAATGGGCGAGGTCGGATCCGTAAGAACCATCAAGGCGGGGTACGAGACGAAATGTGCGGCGCTAGCTTGGGCGATGGAAGCTGCCACCTCGCCGCTCTGGTCGGGCTGAATCCACCACTGTTTGGCACTCGGGAGCTGAGGAGCGGGCACGACCAGCTGGCCATTGCAATCGTAGCGAGATTGGGGTGGTGAGGTCGAACCGGACAAGGCGCGGCTGAGTGGGTGACTCGAGGAGCTCGGCGCGTGAGCAGCGCCAACCGGGTGATGCATGTCCTGGAAGGAGGGCAAGAATCCGGGGTTGACAGAAAGTCCCATGGTCTGAGCCAGCGATGCTGCAAACTTGGCCGAGATAGGAGTGTCAATGACAGGCGATTGAGCGATGCCGGCGAAATTTCCGCTGATGGCCGAGTGCAAACTGGGGCCCATTCGATACAGTGGCGAGGGAACCACAGGCTCGTCCAGCCAGCCCGAGAGGTCAATTCCATTGTTGAAGATGCCTGATCGGATGGGCGATGGACCGGGCCAGGCGTTGCGATTGTTGAGATTCGAGGTGATGAGAGTGGGAGGCCTCGGTGGTGGCATCATGGCACTGCTTGCGGCAGCAGAGCCTTGAGGGTAGGGTCGGGCGCCCTGAGGGTTGAAGGTTGCAGTCGCGATCGAAGAGCGCGCGTTCCAAGGCTCGTGCACGCTGGCATCTTGTTGTACGGGATTTTCGACCGCTTCAGGCAAGCTGGCGGTCCTGTGACGAGTGGAAGGAGCGGCGAGGAAGTTGTTGTTGACTGTCGCCTGCAATCTTGAGGGGTCCGAAAGAGCGTGCGCCATTCCGTGATTGAGCCGTACGATGGGCGTCTCCTCGCCTTCCTCGTTGGCGAAGGTGGCATCTGCGCGATTCATGTTGGTGACAATGGGGCCGGTATTTGTGCGTGAAAAGCCGCTGGATTTGCGTGCATTCATCTTTTGAGGTCCGGGAGCAGCGTCGGAGTCAAGGTGAAGATCGTGGAAGGAATGGGGAGAATCAGTGCGCATGGGCGGTGCGACGTTGGGATATGGCTGGCCAGAGATGGAGAAGTTGGCGAGGTTGGGCGGTGCCGATTCGGGCTGTTCCGAGATGCTGCCGTGCTGGGATCGTGGCGAGCCGAAAGCTGAGCCAGAGGCCGAAGAGGCGGGATCATGCCACGACTGAGCCTCACCCTCGCTTTGACTGTCATATTCGATCTCGCCTTCTCTCTTGACGTAGCCTGGATTGGGAGCCATGAAAGCATTGCCCATATCGAATCCAGGAGTTCCCATTGCCCAGTTTGCATTTGGTATGCCTGAGTTCATGGATGCGCCTGGCGTCATAGCAGCGGCCATCTGAGGTGCCATCGAGTGCATCGAAGTGTCCATACCTGGCATGGCGCCGGCGTGCCTTGCCTTTCGAACATTGGGGTTACCGGATCGAGGTGCGTAGGCGCACTGTTTACCGCGTGCGCGACATCGACCACATGCAGGCACCTCGAGATCGCATCTTGCTTTGGATCTAGCGCATTCATAGCAGCTCTTTTGACGGTCAAAAGAGGGCTGCGCAAGGGCTCTTGCTTCTCTTGCAAGATGTCGTCGGAGCAAGTCGTCACGAGCAAAGACCTTGCCGCAGTTGGGGCAAGGGAAGCCTTGGGAAGAGGAGGAGGGACCAGGGCCTGTTCTACTCGATGATCCTGCATTGAAGCTAGCGTCTCTTTGAGGCTCAAATGAGCTTGAATAAGAGCTGTGATCGCTGAGTTGGCTTGCAAGTGATGATGTCGAAGCCGATGCGTGGGAAGAGGCGTAAAAAGGAGTTTGACCGGTTGGGATTTGTCCGAAAGGTGTGTTGTGTTGCATTGGCAAGGTCGATATGTCGGTATAGCCAGTGTGATGATTCTGCTGCGGCATGAAGCCGCCGTTACCTGCGCTCATTCTGAGTGGTCAGGCGATGAGCCATTCGGAAGCGATTGATCAGCTCTTCCGTGCTCCAAAAGTAAGATTGAACCAAGTCGTGGCCAAACTGTCGTAGCTTAGCAGACACAGTCGAAGCGGCTATCAAGTGTTCAAGCTTGCGCAAGGATACCACCTTGGGATACTGATCGGATGCTGTGGTGAGAAGGATAGATTGGCGACGAGATCAAGGTCGTTTAGGTTGAAAGAAGACACGATGCGCAAAACGAGAACGAATTGTGCGTGCGGTTGTGCGTGCGGGCCAGATTTCGCGGAAATTCCGACTTGGTGAGCCTGGGATTGGACAGGGTTGACTCCAAAATTTAGGTTAGCTTTTGGAGCTTAGTGAGATTTCGGGATCTCCGTCTATTTGAGCGAAAGATGATATTCGACTTCCACTTGTAATGCCGCTTTCCGTTGAGAAGATGGTGATGATGATGGCGGAAAAGGAAGAAGATACACTCGATCTTTGAGTCTTGATCAGAGATATGTCGTGGCCGGACAAGACGATATACAATAGAAGACTATACCCGGAACAGGTGCAAGACGTCAAGAAGGAAAGGAATGAAGGAGGGGGGTGAAGGAGGGCCCTTGTAATGCGGGCGCTGTTTGTGGCCTCCTAATATGTGTGTTGCTCCATGCGAACCTCGAGAAGGTGGTCCGCGTCGTTCAGAACGCGGTCAAGTCCGATGGTCGAATAACACTCATCAACGTCGCTACTGTATCCTCGGATCTCTCGGCAAAGAGTCGAGAATGTCTCAGTTTGATGTCAGTGCATTCGCGAGGCTGTGGTCGAGAATGCTTGCTAGGAAAGTTTGGAAGGAGGCGGTCTTGCTGCTGGACGGTTCATCGGCTATGGCAACACCGTGTGCTTGTGCATCAATTTTTGGACCGTCAAACTGGTGCTTCTCAGCCGACGGTGAGAAGGACTCAACTCAAGTGCTGTCCCACAGTTGGCATACTTTGCTAGGAAATTAATTTGTGTTTTATTTTTCTACTCTGTTGCTCCAATTTTAACAAGTCAATTTTTTATCCTTATTTTTCTCTCTGCGGAATGAAAGGTGATGATGATGGTGCCTTGCACAACAACAATCATGGTTTCCATTCACAAAGCTCCGCCCTGTGCCACGATTCCACTTGCGGGGAAGATCCCGACACGTCTCGATGAAGGGCTTGCAGCGCGCACCACAGAGGAGCCGACTTCAAGGTTTGGCAGAGCTCCTTTCTTCTTCATCACGCGCAATCTTTTCCTTTCCCGCTTGCTGGTAGTAGTCACAGGCTTCATCTCATCTAATTTACACCAAGGATGCTCTCGACATGAATGGCATGGCTGCTAACGCCTCGGTCCACCATATCAAACATTTGCAAACTTCGACAGGCCTTGGCAGAGAGGCTGATGGTCTAGCCACTCGAATGCAAACCAGTGTTGCATCCGCATAACACCGCCCACGTTGACGGTATCCATCGCACAGACGAGGTTGATGATGTTGATCTAGTCGTAATGCTGGTTCGTTGTGCCCACGTCAAGCACGAAAGCCAGACACAGAGCGATTCGAGACCTGAACTAAGATAAAATTCTCGGTGATACCGCCGATTTCCATTAATTTTTTTGCCGAATTACCGGTCAATCTTCCGTATCAAGAAAGGGAAAAGAACTGCAAGTTGTGCTGCAGGGTTGCATGCGATGCGCAGCGGTTACCAGACACGAGCCCTTCTGACCGGGTTTCCGACGACAATGCCTCCGACACCTCTCTTGCTGAGAGAGCTTCTTACTCGACGGGAAAATGCCTCTCTCGAGAATCCCGTTCGCATCTGCTCGGTCATGGTCGGAAGCTATCTTCACGTTTGTCATTCATAATCCGCCTCAAGCTCGCATATTTTTAGCTGCAATTAATGCTCGCATATCTTCGGACCCGAGATCAACTTCGTGTGTCTCTTTGCTACCGGTGTTCATACATCATACAATCTGACGAGATAATCACAGAGCTAACAAGGTTTTCGGAGATCCGCAACCCTCGGTCCAGCACAGCGGCTACACGCACTAGCTTGATATTCGTGCTATGCAATTAGCCGCTTGCATCCCTTGACGGTGACTTGATCTCGTCGTATTCTTCGTCCAACCCACCACGCGAGCATCGACGTGACGTTGGCGTGCTGCTGATACGGAAGGATCCCTTCCGATGTCTCTTTCGAAAGCCGGCAGTTGCAAGAGACAGCTCATACATGCGAAGACTGGTGCTTGAAACGCATTCTTGAGCAAGCCATCTGCTCAAAGACACGTGACATTTAGTTAGACGATATGAACCATGTCGCTCTGCCGGTCTCATAACGCACATCACTCCAGAAGCGTAGCACACCGCTGCCAACTCGGCCCAGACGAGTGCATTGTAGATGGACATGTCGAAGGGAGACGAGACTTGTTGCGCATCCGAGGAGAATCGAATTGCAGGCAAGGAGAAGCAGCATTTCGGGATCCCGACGACAGGTTCCTTCCGTGTCCACGTTTATCCAAACAGTGTGTTTTCGGAATTCCAACGGAAGGAATGGCACTTGGCGTCTTTTTCTTTAGATCGCAATCGAGACGCATGCCTTTATCAGCCCGATCCTTTTCCTCTCCCAATTGTGGAGAAGCCGTGAAAAGCAAAATCAACGTGACCGGAACGCGTCGCAGCTCGAGATGTGTGTGTTGATATGTTCGAGGGCAAGCAACACTCTCAGTCCGCCTGCTCATGCAACCCCATTTTGAGATTTCGGTAAATTCGGAAAGCCACCTTCCTGTATGCGAACAGCATAGCTTCGCATGCTTTGTGATCTTGACCACCACTCATCACACTCCTCCTCTCTGCAGAACGGCAACTTCACCTAGTGGCGAGACCATCCAGGGCTCACATCATTCCTCACGTCTTCGACACTGCCCTCGCTCCTCACAACGGACAGTTTCAGAAGAAGCAGCATATACGAAGCAAGCCGAGAAGCAAGGCCGTAGTGCAATAGACCCGAGAGGAGCCGTTGACACCTTCCGAAGCCCTCTACCTTGTTGTCAGCATACCAGAGTCAGTCAACATGGATCTTCACTTCGGGACACCTGCTCGACTCGAGCGTCAGATTGCCCAAGATCTCTTGGAAACACAGTCCGAGTTCGATCTATCAATTCCAGGAGGAGATACACGAGATATCAGTGCTTCAATCACGAGGACACCTCTGGCCCCTTCCAATCGTCACAATTCGTCCTTTTCAAGGCCATCAGACTCCTCAGATGCGTCCGCCAATTCACCCCTGAAACATACATATCTCGCGACTCCACACGCCAAGAAACAGGCCGTCACACTCGCTGCTGCTGTACAGAATGCACGCCAACACATCAACAATGAGCGGGTTCAACCTGCTCATGCCATGTCAGCATCCTCTTCCACCTCGAGCATCTCCGAGTCGCCTCATTCCGCGCAATTTCCAGACCCTTATCAACACGTCAGGAGTACTTCGCCGCCTCTAACATCGACACCGCACAGAACGGTCGGTGCAGCTTCCACTGTCGGATCTAGATCGCGCACCACCATCACTGCGCGTCCTATGCGCCCTTCAAGTGCTCAGGGAACTGTTTCGCAACGATACGACGATACAACGAAGACTTCAGTCTCCAAAACAACCCGATCCACACGATCTGCGTCTGCCGTTCTCGATGACCTCACGGAATCGTCCATCGCCCCAGAGGATGCTGCTGACCAACACGATGCTGCCGACACGGATGCACCGCAAGCAGACAACGATCAGCAGCTTGACGGACGCGATTTTGTTGTTCATGACGCACCACCAGCTGCATCCAGCTCTCGCAATGCTTCCCCCGCTTCCGATCACGGTCAAGACACCGTCGCAGCCGATCTGATTGACTGGCGTCAACGTCGCGCACAGCGTAGACAGCTTGTTCAAGTCGACGAGTCAGCAGTCGACGATGACGAGAGTCAAGTTCAACCTGACCAAGAGCCTCACACGGCGGCTTCCTCGCATCCAACGGAAATTGTTGCCACGCATGCCGGATCCACCGCTGACACCGAGGAGACTGCTACTGCCTACTCGAGTCCTGCCGCAGCTCGATTGGCTCGCCAAGGTCTGATTGCAGGCTCAACAGCGCCAGACCATGCCTCAAGCACGCCCAGCCGACCTCTCCAAGGCGCATTTGCTACGCCAAAACAGGCCTCGGCCTCCGAAGAGCGCGCCAGGATGAAACAGTATCTCCTCAACAGCGTAAAGGCGACAAACAAAACTCGGTCCCGGGGCGGGAGATCTTCTGATGCCCATCTTGAAGCAATCGACCGTCTCAAAGCTCAAGCACAGCTGCATAGGACGCCAAGCTCGCTTTCTGAGGGTGACGCAAGAACGCACGACGAAGGCTCCCCTGCCACCTCAACTGATCCCACACCACGCCGCCGCATGGATCGTCTCGGGAAAGCCAACACCTTCGCAGCTGGCCGCACTCCTCTGCCAAAAGGTGGTGTAGCTGAGTTGCTCCGACGTGGCGCGCTCTTCGGTGTGTCCGACTCGAGCGCTGCATCTAGCGCACACCCTGAAAGCCCTCTTCGTGCCGGACCACAGGTACGAGAACAGGTCAAGGATGACGAGGTCGCAAGCGCTGTCGGATCCACCACAACCTACTCGGAGGCATCCTCCAACGATCTTGCTCTCGCTCCGAATGGCTCCAGGTACGGGGCTATGGGCTTGCGAGCTAACACCTCCTTCCCTGGTCTTGGGGCGGCTGATGCTGGAACAGAAGCCAATTCGATAGCAAGACCGCGTGTCGATGCTGCCAAGTTGGCACTTTATCAGAGCAAGCTCAATGCACGTCTCGATGCTGAGAACGAGGAGCTCAAACGCGAACGTGATCAGCTACTGCAAAAGCTCGCGAAGCTCGAGTCGGGCTCATCTACTAAATCTCAGCCCGAAACCGATGCCATCAGCGAGCAGCTGCAGGCCGAGCGAGATCGTGCAGATGCTCTTGACAAAGAGGCGCAGGAGCTTGCCGACATTCTGGACGAGAAGGAGAGAGAGATTGAGTCTTTGAAGGCATCGCAAGGATCATCCGAAGTAGATGAGGACCAACAGCAGGAGCTACGTGATGAGATCGACGACCTTCAGCGCTTGCTCAAAGAACGCGACGAGGATCTAGAGGAATTGGAGGCTCGACTCGAGCGGGAACGCAGCCAGATGGAGGAGCAGGTCCAGCAGGCTAAAGCCTTCTCCTTCCAGACCCTCGATCGAATCGAGACTGAGAGGGATGAAGCTCTTGAGCGTGTGCAGGCATTGCAAACAGAGCTCTCAGAGGCCAAAGAGCGCCGCGCCGACTCGTCTCAGAAGGTCCTCGGCGATTCCGACAACGATAGCGAAGTGCAGGCGCTGCAAGAGCGCATTGAGACTCTCGAGAGCGAGAGGCAGACCCTGGCCAAGGAGCTCGGGTCGAAAGAGGAAGAGTTTCAACGCTTCCAAACGGAGATCGACAGGCTCTCCGATCAGGCAAGAGCCGATGCAGCGCGCATCCGCGGCCTGGAGCGACGTCTCAATGCTGCCACTGCCCAGCTGTCCAGAAACGGAGGCGCAGCTGGGAACGGCGACGACACCCAACATGGTCAGCTTGAGGCATTACAAGCCGAGCTTCGCGACGCGCAGACTTACATTGCCGAACTTGAAGCTAAAGCCAACGACCAGAAGACTTCGACCTCTTCCTCGGTGCAGCAAGAGAAAAATCAATTCCTCGAGCGTCAAAAGGCCGCGCTCGAGGAACGTGTTCACCAGTACCGCGAGATGATCAGCAAGGGAGTCGGCACCAACCTCGCCAACTTGTCCAAAAATGACGAAAGCGGCGCTGTCTCGAACTCACCTGTGACCCCAGGAAGGACAAACATCGGATCCTCGCCTCTGCCAAAATCTGTCATGAGCCTACGAAACGTTTCTGCCATGAAGACGCCTCGCTCCCCGGGTCCTCTCAGTGATGCTTCTTGGCTGTACAATGAATCAAGCCTCGGCACAGGCAATATTGTTAACAGAATTGCATACCTCGAAGGAGCTCTCGACGAGGCCAATGCCTCCATCGATGCCAAACTGCAGCAGCTTGATGATGCCGGTGTTGCACACCTCACTTTGGCTGAGCGACTTCAGCAAGCTCACGAGCGCATCGCCGAACTCGAAGCTGAGATCGAACGTCTTCGCATGGCCGGCGGACAAAGCGGAGACACATCTACTGCCAGCCCAAGCAAGAGCGTTTCACAACGACAAAAGGTATTCGCAGATGTGCACGCCCAGCTGGAGGCGCTCAAGAGCCGATGGGCCGCTGACAATGACAAGCTTCAAGAGCGCGAGCGCGATCTTGCACGCCGTGAACGCGAACTGCAAGACCGTAGCACCGAGAAGCGTCAATACCAAGAAGTCCTTGCAGAGCTTAACCGCTTCAAGGAAGCCGCTTCCTCCCTCCAGCAAGATCTGCAGAACGAGCGTGCTAAGCAGAGAAGCATGCTTGCTGAGACGCGCGCTGCTAGCAACCAGAAGGACTCGATCGAAGGTAGTCTCTCGCGAACGCAAGCGGAACTCGAAGCGGTCAAGCGCAAGCTCGAGCAAAAGATGGGTGGGCTTGAAGATCTTGGTCGCCAGTACATGGAGAAAGCTGTCCAGCCGGAGGGCTCTCTCGGTCGTCGCGGTAAAGCACAGCTGGATAGCCAGACTGAGCAGCTTGCTGAGCGTTTCCAAGCTGCCCAAGCTGAAGTCGAACTGCTCAAAGCTGAGCGCAGCGATCTGCTAACTCAACGAGCCGACTTGCACAAGAAGTACGCTACTGCCAACGAGAACTACGAGCAAGTACTTTCGGATCTAGCTGTATCCCGTGCTACTCTGGCGGAACACCAGACGCAGCTGGACGAGCAGATCGAACAAATGGAAGCAGCCCATGCCGCACTCCGCTCCAAGAAGGCAGCATACGAAAAGATTGCAGGCGATCGCGATCGACTTCGTGCCGAACGAGACCTTATCGTCCATGATGTTGGCATGTTCGAACAAGAGCTCCGCCGTCTCCGCCGAGAAGCCGACCGTCAGGGACAAGACCTCGAAGCCCTCCGTGCGGAACGTGAAGAAGCACGCCGTCAACTCGTCTCCGATGGTGCAGCCAAGGATCGCGAACGTGCTGAATTCATGGTGCAAGTCCGAACGCTTGTGGATCAGCTGAAGAGTAAGACGCAGGAAGTGGATAGGATCAAGATGAAGTTGGATGAGTTGGAGCGATCGAGAGTGTCAACAACGGCTCCTCCGCCGTATGTGGAAGAGCACTCGTTGTTGGCTGCCAGGAAGATGCACGAAGCTGAATGCAAGGGGCTGATCTTACAGATCAAGTACTTGAAGATGAAGCTGAACAGGGAGATGGATATGCGGGCTGACTTGACTCATCAGAAGGAATACATTGGACTGCTACTCAAGGGTCTCACGCAGTCAGACGCTGCACTTGGAAGGCTTATCTTCGATCTCAATCTTCAACACCACGGAAGAGACGCAAGAAGGAGAACAGACCAAGCCAAGCAGAGGTGGGCAAAGGCATTGAACGCAGCAAGCGCAGTAGCTAGGATGAAGTTGCTCGCCAAGAAAGCCCAGCAAGTGACAGCGATCAAGCAGAGCTTGCAAAAGGCTCATGAGGAAGTCAAGTCCAGGAGAAATGTCATTCCTGCACAAAACAAGGGTCAACAGCAGCAGCGCCTCCAACATCGCCGCTAATTTGGCAGACCTTGACCCGGGTTTAATGGTTCTCACTTTTGTACAACATTCCGTTTCTATCGATGCAAAGCAAATCTATATTTTGTACAACGCTATCCAAACGATGCCAGATGTGCGTGTGGGCTGAGCTTGAGTTCAGCTGCTCATTCTTCTTCCTCTTCACTCTCCTCGTCTTCATCTTCCTCGCTGTCATCTTCCTCACCCTCATCATTCTCTTTGTCTCCCTTCTTCTGCAAATCCTGAATCTGTGGCACGATCGTAACCTCATCCTTCTTAGTAAAATCCATAAACAGCTGCGTAAGCACAAATACGGCAAAATCGCGATGGGTCCAGTATGCCAAATGGGCGCCGAACATATCCAAATATCCACTGAGACTGATACTTGCTGACAGATGGTAGTCGATACATCCATGGGGGTTGAGAGCACGGAATCGACGCTCTGCACGTTCGAGATTGTCCAGGTCGAAATCGTGTTTCTTGTCCTCATCGGGGAGGGAAGATACACGTAGGGCCGTTTCTGGTTGTAACGACTTTTTGCGTGCTCCCGTTTCTGTCTCGACCTCGCGCTTGTCCGGTGAAGAGTCTCGGCGCTCTTGTGTGGAGTTCGGATTGGTTGATTGCATGTGATGCCATTTGCGAACGGTTTGAATGTAGTCGGAATCGTTGACGATGCGCTGACCCATCTCTCGTTGTTGAACTTGCTTCCTATCCTCTTGCGACAGATCTTCGGGCATGGTGTCTTCTTTGTCATTGTCGAGAATTCTAGCCTGGCGAACGATTTTGCCCACAGCCTGGAACGGATGCTCTTTGTACTTCTCAAAGATTCGACTGACGCTCATCCTCGGCAAAGCTAGAGTGCGCAGGAGGGCCTCAGTCGCGCTCTCGATCGAAAGAGGCTTGATGAGCTTAGCATAAGCAGAGTCGACGGTGGGTGCAAGCTGGAAAGCGACTGGATCGTTAGGATTGAAGATATTGTAGACGTTCTCTGCTGCAAGGCAGCCGTAACGTCCGACTTCGTCATCGAGGATCTCGGGGTCGCTGTCTGGATGACGATCCGTACCGCTCCTGCCGATGAGCTGTCCGCCATCGAGATGGAAGAAGAACGCCACGGGCGAGCCGATGAAGAAGAGATTCTTGACATTGAAGTGCAGATTGTCGTTGCGACGCAGCGCGTCCCGATCAGACTTCTCGACTTGGGCAAGTGGCGGAACCTTGGAAGGCTGGGCCGAGAGAATGTCGGCGGCAAGTGCAGAGCCCAACGAATGGCCAATGATGGATACTCGTCCGCCGCCCTTCTCAAACTCTGGATTTCGGCGGCAGAAGAGTCGATAGGTGCGGTTGAGCTCGGAAATGACGGATTCGATCATCTTCTTACGATGGCGAGAGAGGTAGAAAGGCACGTCGAGAACAACCTTGGTGATGACGTTGCGGACCATAGGAATGGCTGCAGAGTTGGTAATGTCATCGAGGGTATAGAAGTTGTCGTTGCTCTTGGGTTCTTCGTCGAACTCCATGAATCTGCGCCAGCAAATTGGTATGAACTGAGCTCGACGACCTCGTGATAAACGACGGACCGCGGGATCGCGAGCGTTCTCGCTGGCGAGATTACGCAGATGCTCGACATCGTACACAAAGTCGAGAGCTTCAAAGTCTTCGGTGAGCTGTTGCCCGATGCCGTGAATAGCAAAGACGAGCTCAGGTGGCTCATCTTTGCGATCGTCGGGAAGCAGATCGAGGTCGTTCTCAGAGCGCCGCTGTCGATCAAGCTCATCTTCGGTCATCTGTTGCTTCATCTTTCGCTTCTCCTCATCAGCGGCATCGTTAGCGTCCCAGCCAAGGAATTTCTTGAGTCTGACGAGCGGTCTCATGGCAGCATCGCTGGACGGCACCAGTTTGGCGGCAAAAGATCTACGGTCATCCTCGTCTCCGTTCTTGGAACTTTCGGCTTGATTGGGACCATCTGCGCCTCCTCCTGAGGGTGGAGCGGTGCCAGACTTTGCTGCGCCTGCTCGTTTGGAAGCGGATTTTGCGCCGACGCTGGAGCCCTGTTGTTGCGCCTCTGTGTAAGCCGAGGAGCCTCCTTTGCTGCTGCCACTAGCACCGTCCTTCTCGTCGTCTCCGGCCCAGGGTAGTGAGAAGTGGAAGAGTGGACTGAAAGACTTTTCCTTTGCGATCTGTTCTGCTCTGTCAAAGCCTCTTACGACGATAGAGCCACCGACGACGGACAAGAAGCGACCGCGTAGATCCTGAGAAAAGATACGACCGACCTCGGCATCTTGAAAAGAGACTTGACCTTTGTCCTTCATGCTGGGCAAGTGGTGGAGTTTGGATTTGTCGGCTTCTTCTTCCAGGTCTTCGTCGTCGTCAGGCGACTTTGTGCTCGACGAAGGAGAATTGTTGAGCCAAGGTTTTGCCTGATCATATGCCCTATCGAGGTCTTGTGAGAGAGGATCGTCCCACTTAATGGGAGCATACGAGCCGTCAGTGAGGGAGGAATAGAACCAAGTTGCGCGTACCACTTTGAGCAAAACACCCTTCCAGAAGACAGGGTAGAGAGTCATGGACTCGAGGTCGACATCGAACAAATTGTCCTCCATGACCTCGACCTTGGCCGCACGCTCGACCTCCGGTTGGTCCGGATCTAGGATGTAGTTGACCTGAATCCTGTCATCTTGGGACTTGTTGGATTCCTTCTCTGAGTCTTCCTCCTGAGACGATTCGGACTTGTTGTCGTCATCCTTATCGCTACTGTCGGTTGTGCTGAATGAAACAAACTTTCGCAAATTCTTGACCCATGGATTGTCGGTGATAGAGCTTTTGGTCCGGTTTGCTTTTCGCTCGGTCTGTTTGGCTACGTCGGTGAAGCCATCGAGCGCCGACTGGATAGCGTCAACACCGGAGGGAGGTGCACGAGGCTTGGAGTTGACCGACTGTTGCTGTTCGTCTCGATCTTGCTCCTTTTCCTTTCGTTGGCGAGACCACTTCTCGCCTCCTAGCTCGTTCCACCTTTGTTCGAGCTTGTCGTTATCGTGAGGCTGGAAGGTGGCCCACGTATCTCCACGAGCGTACATCCATCTCGCGCGCTGAGGCGGCGGTCTTGACGGACCTGACTCCGAAGTATGACTCATGATAAGTGCGGTGGGGCGTGATGGTGACAGTCGGACTGATCAACGTGACATGGTGAATGAAGTCTGTCCGATGAGAAGAAGTCGTGTCTGGATCGGATCGGCCCGCTACAGAAGCAGCATCTGAGCGGTATAACACGGAAAGGGTCGAAAATAGGAACAACGTCGTGAAACTGACACTCTGAGCATGCACGCATTGAATGCATACGCGAGAGTGGCTTGGCTCTATGACGACGTTGTGCCTGGTAATCATCCGAACCTGCAGCTACCACCCGATTCTTTTTGCTCAATCACCTTCCCGATTATTTGTATTGTGGTTAAAATTGCAATCCGTGAAAATGCCAGAGAGAGAAAATGGTGAAAAGAGCGATACGCTCGCAGGAAAAGAAAAGCACCGCCGAACAAATTAAAGCGAGCGAGACGCGCGCGCTTGGGTCCCGCCCCGCCGCTTGGACTGAAGGAAAAGGAAAAGGAGGTGCCGAGGCGTACGTGGCGGCGTGCTGTGAGAGAAGCGGCGGCGGCAGACTCGCATGATGTTCGACACTCTGCAGACAAGAAGGGGAATTTACGTCCAATCACAATGTCCTCTCTTTTCTTGGAGCAACAGCCAACTGCACAGCCTGAACAAGAGGTCTCACTTTTTGTCGCAATCACAATGCCGTATTTTGTGGGCCAATTTTCCCATCTTTGCTTCGCCACCAATCATTGACACCCACACAACTCAGCTTTACTTCTTATTCCTTTCCTTTTCCTTTTCCTTTTCCTTCTTCTCCTCCTTCTTACTTCTCCATCGTATATGCCCTAAACTCACTCATCGTTCGCCCTTTTCCACCCACCGAACACCATCTAGGTGTGGTGTTAAGCGGGCTCATACTCCAATCTCAACCTCTGCTACCATGTCAACAAAGCACGCCTCCTTGACCGTGTTGATCCTCAGCCTCATCTCTACTTTGGTTGCCGCACAAGCATCGACCCAGCCAGAGCAAGTCTCGCCTCCTACCATCTATTCAACCATTCTCGACACCGCAGATTCAGTAGCAATGTCGTCCCAGTCATCCGCCGCACATTCCGCCAACTCCTTCTGGGACAATCTCAGCCGCCATTGGCTCGAGGCTGACAGCACAAAGCAGACCTTCATGGCTGTCTTTCTCATTGTACAGCTCATCGGTCTTTCCTTCGCTATCAAAGGCTCTCTCGACAAACTGTTCGGACGACGCGCCGAGTATCGCAACCAGAGAACAAAGCGTTTCGCTAGAAGAGCTGCTGTCGCTGCCGCAGGTGGTTATTCGAAGGCTGGTATCCCACTCAGCCATCAGCGCCCTCTCTACCGACCCGAGAAGAAGCCGCAACTTCCACCCAGGCCATCTCAAATTCATCCTACGATGAGCTCGCTGCCTTCTCCCTCTCTTTCGCAGGCTGCTTTCCAGACCAGTCCCAGTGGCGACATCATCCTTCCATCATGGACCGAGTCGGGCCCCACCCCCCTCAACGTCATTGTTGAGGATCCCGAAGGCGAGATTTCGCGAAGCAACTCTCCCCTCTACTCTCGTCCTCAGTCTCCTGCATTCTACCGCGACATGGCGCATTCGCCAATCACTCCGGTTCACCAAGACGCTTCTCATGACTCTTGGTCCTACCGCTCCACTTCGCCTCGGGATAGCACGTCGCTCAGGCTCAGGGAGCGCAATGATTACGGAATGCTTCCCTTCAACATCGACCGCTCTTCCACACCAGACACTCGTCTTGAAGACGTCAAGCGTCCTTTCAATCGACCCAACTATGTTGACGATCGTTCTGCCCGCTTCTCTCCCCCCACATCTTACACTCAACTTCCCTCACCACCTGCTAACATGCAAACCTCTTCGCCCGCCTAGCATTCTCCCTCCCCTCTTCCCTTTGACATGATATACCCTCTCGATCATTCGGTCGCTCTCGTCACCTACTTCTCCTCTCTCAGCATCAACGCAAGAAGTCTTCTCTAATCAGCATTCCTTTCAAATACCACTCGATATCTGCTCAATCTGCTCGTTTGCTTTCCTTGTAAACACTCCCTGTCCACTTTCTCTCGTCCCATCTTTTGGTCTCATCTTTTAGCATCGATCTTATTCGACCTGATTCGCATTCGATCTTGTACTTGTAATCTAAAGCATTCATATTCAAATTGCACTCAGCGACTGTCGGTCTTGTGTTCTTTAAAAAGTCATGCCTGTGGTTCTGAGTTGCGGTCGATACTACGCTATGCTACCCTTCTAGTGAGACAATGGAAAGAGAGCGCTTGAACCTCTAGCATTGATGAACGGCGCCAGTCTTGCCGCTTGCTGTGTCGGCGATTGCCGTCCACACTGTCGAGACCCGAAAACATGGAAAAGTGAGAGTCAGCATGCAGGTCAAAATTATAAACGCAACTTCGCAACTGAAGCTGTTCGCGAGACACTTACCGCTGATAACAAGGACAATCGAGCCAAAGATGGCGCAGGCTACACTGAGTGGTCGGGTTGATTGCCACCACTTTCGATTGGCCGCTGCTGGTCGGAAGCGGACGCTTGCGCCAGGCCGTAATGGCAGTTCGACATCGTCCACGTCGACAGAATCTCTCGTGGGCGCGGTAGCTCTTGCTGATCGACCGCCTTCCATCCTTTCCAGTCTATCGAGAGTAGATGGCTCTTCTTCCTCGCCGCCATCGTATTCGTTGGATCGGATGGGGTTGTGACCTCGGTCGATCGAGCCGTTGGACTGGTCAAAGAGCGCTTCATTCTCTTCCTCACCTCCGAGGGCTCGATCAGTGCCGTTGGCCTGAGCTCCCCTGCTGAGGTCCTGATCGCGCCAAGACGAGCTTGTCAGGTTAGGGAGGTCGGCTGTAGGTACACGTTTGCCCGTCTCGCTAGTAAGCTTGAGATAGCAGATACTTGGGAAGATGAAAGCCAGAGCAGTGGCACTGAGACCTCCAGTGAGCTCCAAGACGATACCAAGGTCGCAGGTCAAGAGCGAGACAATCATCGCCGTGACGACCAAGCTGGAAGTGAAGATGAGGTGACGGTTGCGGTCGAATTCTCCGGCAAAGAAGTACGTCTCGAGTACCTCGCGGCAAACGAAACACTCGAGTGGCAGAGTGGTCAACATGTTGAGACCGAACAACCCGCGCGCAATGTTGACAATGGTGTCGTCGTCCGGGAAGTTGTTGAGAACGTTACTGAGCGTCTTCTCCTCGAAGCTCCAGTAGCCAGCAACGCTCATCGTGATGGTAGCAGCGGCGGCGATGATGGTCGAGTAATGGGTGACTTGGCCGAACTTGTTCATCGAAGGCTCTTTGAGTGAGCCATAGATGAGCAAAGAGTTATGATGGCAAACGAATGCAAAGCTGATGACCGAAATCGATCGGACCACGTTCGAAATGTTCAGAACGGTGAAGCGCAGGCTCGGGTCGCCTTTGAGCTCTGCAGGCATAGCGGGGCCTCGAATGGTGACGGCGACGATGATGACGACCATTGAGACCAGAGCGATGGCGCTCGCTTTGCTGAGCTTTTCGATGTTGCGGTAGAGAGAAAGCGGATAGGAGATGGCCAGGGTGAAGAAGGTGATAACAAATTGTCGATTCGCCAAGAAAGTTCCAGCTAAGGAAGGGAAGACCATCTTGATGACGTTGGGGATTGTGTCGCCTATCACTACGCAGAAAGCGCACATGCCTCCGAAACCAAAGGCGAATTGAAAGATGGAGACGGCTGCTTTGCCATTCTGACCGAAGCAATGCTCCATGATCTCGATGTAGGTAATGCGTCCACTGAGCTTTGCATTGAGAACTATGAGACGGATGGTCCAGTCGGTGAGGAATGAGAGTCCGACGAGCAAAACCAGGCCAGCAACGAATCCGGACTCTCGCATCGAGTACGGCAGACCAACGATACCTGCACCAAGAATACTGTTGGCCATGTTGACAGTGGCATCAAAGACACCTGCGCCCCTCTTGAGCCAGTCAGGGATTCCTTCACCGTCCCAACCAGGTACACCGAGCGACTGGCGTATGTTACGAATATCTTGTCCAAGGCCATCGAGAGATCCGCGGATGCGAAGTTGAGCCGGTATCCGATCTATTAAAGATTGAGGTCCATCTCTTTGAGCTCGCGGTCGCTCCGGCGGGTTGCCAAGCGAGGTATATATAGGGCCTTCTGATGGTCTTAGACCGATATGAGATGACTGAATGGCCACGACGTCGTCTTCTTCGTCAATGTCATCCGAGTCTGCTTCGAATTGGGCCTCTTTGGATGATGTGGTGCTCTTCAATTGAAGAGGGGTACGGATCGGATCTGCTGCGCTCGAGTAAGAGGGAAGATCGGTATCCAAAGATGTGGATGAGGAAGCTTGCAGGTGGCCCGTCGAGGAAGACCCGAGCGTGGATGTGTTAGTGGGTTCATCATCGAATGAAAATATGGTATCTGATGCGCCTTGGCCACCTGCATGTGTCGGTGCAAGTGTGGGGCTACTCATCGTGAGCTGTCAAACGGCTTCTCGACCTCCTTGGAACCTATCGATGTGATGCTTTGTTTTTCGAGCAGTGATGCCATTGATGCCTCAATCGATTGTGCTTCGTCGATGGTCTTCTCGATCGTAAGTTGACCAGACGTTGCGAGTGCTTTGAGAGGATGCCGTGCGGCCCAAAATTGCCGTCGAAGCGCAGCTGCTGGGTCAGAGTGCGTGTGTTCACGTCGCAGCTATTCGATCAAGGTGTGAGTTGGTGCGAATGCGGTAGGTGTGTTTATCAACAAGAGGGTTGCCGGGTGGACAAGGCAGTGCAATACCTTGTGACAGCGAAGTGCGTGTCTCTGGAAGTGTCCGAACGGCACGCTTGAACCGTGCAACGCTACTTCTCGGAGTGGAAAAATGGGGCAGGACCCTGCAAGATTGCAACAATCCGCACACACGCACGCCGCCGAAAAAAGCAAGAAGGCGAGAAGAAAAGTGAGCCCCACGTGATTTGACAAAATGCAGCACAGAAGCCCAAGAGTCCAACTTTTTGGCCTGACCATCAAACCCTTGTTCGACATCTTCCCTCCACTCTTTGATCTTCTGTACCTACACGCTCTCAAGGATCCCGGCGTTGGCATACCATCAAGGGCCAACTCGTCTACCATGGCTTCAATCGCCTCGTCAGGTGCTCAACTGCATCCGCCTCTGGTTCAGCCTATCATCTTTTGCGGTCCAGGCAGCAATCTTTACCCACTCTGCTCCAACACCGTCGCCGCGGACGATTCCAAGGATGGCCCTCACACTTCTCAAACCGATTTGCCCAAGGCGATGCTGCCAGTATTCAACAGGCCTGTCATCGCATTCGCACTACAGCAGCTTCTCTCCGCCGGTCTTCGTCATGCCGTAGTCTTTGCACCATCCGAGCATCATTCCACTATTGCGGCTGCACTAAGGTCTCTCATCCTTATTCCACCTACTCTCAACCAGTCTGGCAAAAAGGTCTCCTCAGCTGCAGCTGCAGCTGCACCTGCCGCCGTTGAGGAAGCTTCCAAGTACCCCAATATCACCGTGTCTATCGGCCTCAACAGCACTTCCTCGTCCTCCACCGCACCATCTGCAGCTAATCCTTACCTATCAGGCAACAGCTTTGCTGTCTCCTCCTTGCAGAACGAAACTATGATGCGCGTGGATCTTCTGCCTCTTGGTCCTGATGATTTCACCTCGTCCAAAGCAGACTCGCAGAATTCCACTGCAGCTAGCAAGTACAAGAAGCTCGGCACCGCCGGTCTCATCTCCTGGCTACACTCGATCGGAAGACTTGACAAAGACCCGCTCATTCTTCCAGTCGACTTGATCACGCAGTCTTTTTCTCTCACCAACATCATTAACAGCCACGTCTCTGGCGTACCACAGCCTCCTGCTCTCACCTGCCTCATGTACGAGAGAGGCGCAGGCGAAGGTACCGGCAAGGAGCGTGAGAAAGATGGCCCACCCAAGCTCTTCAGCGCTTACGACCGTACCTCGTCTTCAAGTAGCTCCAGCTCGGCCGGCAGCGATCACTGCACCACCCATCAACTGCTTCTACTGCAAGACTCCGACGATGTGAACGACTATGACTCATCAGACCTCCATCTTCGCATGTCTTTGCTGTGGTCGCATCCTCACGTTCGTGTCTCTACCTCGTTGCTCGACTCGCACGTCTACCTGTTCAACCTCCAGTTGCTTCTCAGCCTGCTGAAATCTGAGAGCGGCCAGAAGATGAAGAGTCTCCGCGAGGAAGTGATTCCCTTCATGGTCAAATGCAGTTGGATGACAGGTCTCCGTGAAAAAGCTGGCTGGACCACTCAAACCTCAAAGAACTCGCCCGTCGCCGACCACCTGCCTTCTTGGAACGCCACGCTTGGCAAGGAAAACGCAAGCGCGACGCTGAGATCCAGCACGTTTGTCGAGTCAGAGCTCCTTCAAGCTGGCTCATCCTACCGACCCGTGCTAGATGAGCTCGACAATCGCCCTTCGCCACTCTTCACTCCCGACCGGTCCAATGTCGCTTCACCATCTGGCAAAGCTGATGATGCCAAGAGGAACGCAAACCTTGGCCGACAAGCTCGAGCTTCCGCCAAGAAGTCGGCCGCAGAAGTCAAAGTCAATGCCTTGATCTTCCGACTCTCAGCAGACCGCAAACATCCTATTGACCCTTCCTCCTCGATCGATGAGATCCGAGAGCGCGAGGAAAGCGCCAAGCGTGAGCCTTTCATCGCTCGAGCGAATACCGTTCCAACCTATCTGGAGTGCAATCGATACGTAAGTCCTCACCCAAGCATCGACACATCGCCACCTGTAGCTTCCCTGAACCGAATTCGTTACTGACACTCTTGAACTCTGTTTGTACTTCATAGCTTCTCCGCTGTTTGGCTGCTGGTCCGTCAGGTGGGACAGCGCTTCTCCCGCCATCCTCTCTGTCGCATCCGCTTCCCAATCAGTCGCTGCCAGCACCGCCCACAGCGTCCGGCGTACATGCGGCAGGCTCTACAACCTCTGTCGACTCGGTCTCAACAAGCCAAGATGCAGGATCTGCTGCTGCTAAGGGCTCCTCCGCGACACAATGGATCGATGCAAAGGCTCAAATCTCGTCCGACTCTCTCGTAGAAATGTACACACGCGTCGGCGAACGAACCACGATCAAGCGAAGTGTCGTCGGACGTGGTTGCGTCATCGGCAAGAATGTCAAGCTCACTGGTGCCATCGTCATGGACAGTGTCAAGATTGGCGATAAGTAAGTCCCCTGATTCAAACCCCACATCAGCATTCGTGATGTATGTGTTGCTGACCGTTTCCTTTTCTCTGTTCTTACACAGCGCCAAGCTCGAGAACTGCATTCTCGCGGCAGGCTCCGTCGTGGAAGAGAAGTGCAACCTCAAAGATTGCGACGTTGCGGCTTCTGTTCGTGTACCCGCCGGCACAAGTACCAAGGGTGAAAAGTTCGACGAGTAAAGAAAGACACACACTGCTCTCAATCAACGACAAGTTTGTCGTCCTCTTGCTTATCTCTGCCAAGCCACAGTGTCTGCGTGTGCAGCTGCATAGCATCGTTGTGACTCCCTCTTGACTTGCTTGTGGTGTGATCAGTGTTGTGATGAGAATAGCGCGATCAGTGCATCGGCAAGTGAGCACCAGTCGACCGCAGCGCAGTTGTTGAACTTCAGCGTGACTGGTAGCAAGACGTCAAACGTACGACCTGTGCCTCATCACACGAGCACGTTGACCGTCCACGATATCATGCTCCTCTTGACCTCTGTGATGACTAAGCCGAACCCTCCGACATGATGATCTGCGCCGAACAGCGAGGACTCGTGTCACCTCAGAGAAGACGAGACGGACTGAGAACATGGCTCATATTGATACATACGACCCGATGGCAGTCTCGATGATGTGCATGTGACCACTCGTGGCCTCGCTTGAAGCCGACGGGTAATGGTAAGGAGAATCGGAACAGCGTGTCAGGCAATTTTATGCTCAGGAAATTCAGCATGGAGGGAATAATTTTGATTGGCGCACTTCTGGAACTTTAAGAGCGCTAATTGTCTCCATCTCAAGCAGCTATTTCGGTACTTGACACAGTGTTATGCGTAACGCACTCGCTTCATCTAGCGTCCTGTCATGCGTAAAAACAGGCCAAAATATGTATTTGATTGTAGCATAATGTTTCGCCAGAATGAGCGCCTCAGTGAAAGAAGAGGGCGGAATGCGCGAATGACAAATTTGTGACGAGATTTTTGTTTATGAACTAATTCGACGACAATGCAAAAAACAAACACTCGACAATGTCAATCGAAAAGCGGCTAACGAAAGAGCTTTTAAGTGTCAAGAGCTTTTGGGTGTCAAGAGCTTTTGAGTGTCAACAACATCACATCGCGTTTCGGCCCATTGGTGAAAAGCGCTTGAATGACCGCTAGAAATATTGATCTGTTTTTAATCCGCGCTTTGTCGGTGAAAAAATCTGACAATCGACATCTGCCTCTGTTCCTTTACTGACTTTGTGACTCCTGGTTGTGGCCTTGTGCATCAGCGAGGATCTGGTGTGTCACTGACCGGATGTCTCCCAACACCCTTGAAAGGGTATTGCTGCAAAAATAGTCATCGTGACAAGGAACGCAAGATTGCGCGCTTTTAGTCAGTTCATTAATATTCTGTATGACATTCTGTGATTTTGATGACAGGACTGTGAGTGACAGAAGCAGAGAACGCGAGTTGCAAGCGCTTGCGCCTGTGCCCATGATGGTTCTCGAGGATGACAATTATGCCTGTGTCGAAAATGACAATCATGCCTGTGTCGATGCGGCAACCTCCGAAAGGTTTCGCCAACTCCATATTGGGTCAGACTTGAGATCAGTTTCGAGACATGCTCGGACGAACAAATGAGTGCAACTGACCCTGAAGATGGTGTTGACATTTCACCTCTGTTTTCGTAGCCTTCAGTTTTAAGTCTGCTTTCTCAGCAGTTCTATGCCTTTCGCACTTCAAATGAATGAAACAGGACTACGGTAACCTTGAGTGTGGGTTTACTGATCATGCAATGGGCCACAGACGTTGTGGGGTAAGCGAGAGAGGCATGCACTTGCGGAGACGGAAAACTTCGTCCCCTCTCAGAGCTGCGAATCTGTACGCCGGGGCACTGGGCTGAGACCTTTGGCCAATCGGAGACGTTGAATACACCCCGACTCACGCCCGCAGACCAGACTGACCATTTCAAACGAAGTTCGAGATCGCACAGATGTCAAACTTGAACAGAGCGAGCCTCACTCCAAATCACAAACAGAAAACGGACCCGAAGCCCTCAAACACATTCTCACGAGGAAGGTCTGGGTATGAGATTGGCATTGCTTCAGACACACACGGCCAGTCTATGTTTGACCTCGCTTGATCTCGGCAAGCTCACTGCAGGCCGCTGATGGTGCCCTCTACACCTCTCCTCACGCGACCAAAGATTCCAGTAGCCAAGTCCTTGGCACCGCTCGCTGCCTCTCCGAGGTATTCGGGGTCGAGAAGGTTAGCTGCAGCGCTGGCCACGGAGCCATCCTGCCTTCCATTCGATCCACCAACGGCAAGCTGCACTGGACCGATGCTGAGGTTCAGAGCCGGACCGCCGCTGCTGAGGTTGGCTGGGGGCTTCGCAATGCGTCCATCAAAGCGAGACGCCGCGTCCTGAACCATGTCGAGGTACGTTTTGCTGTTGTGTATAGAGCTGCCTCCGAGGAGGAAGCGAGTACCGGTGCCGACAAGACCACCTACCGGCGTTTGTTGTGTCCCTGGCTGGGCACCTCGTTGATGCTGAGCGTTCAGGAGTGCGATGGAACGTGCTTCTTCGTAAGTGGCGCCTCCGATGATGAATAGGATCACATCTTGAGGACGCTCTGCCGGATTTCCTGACGAGCCACTCTGGCTCGAAGAAACAAAGGGATAGCTGGTGTCCCTCAACCTGCCCCGCATCAAGTTGTCTATTGTTTGTACAAGGTGTGGCGTGTGCTGCGTATACACATTTTCGACACCTTTGAGGCCTTTGAGTGCGCTCCTGCCTCTCGAGAAGAAGTTCTCGTTTGCAAACAAGTCGTCTTGCCGTTGATCTGCTCCAGCGATGTTGAGCGTGACAAATACCAACGCTGCGCGACTCTCTGGCACGCCTGCCTTGAGAAGATCCTGAATCACCTTCTGAATCTGATTGCTTGGCAGCTTCTGGTATCGCAGCGCATATAGGATCGCGACGCGGATCTTGGCATCGTGTGGGATCTTTGGCGACTCGATCATCGCCTGCACTGCTTTCAGATCCGAAGCGTGACTCTCGACGCTGGCAAGACTCTGTTCGAGTTCAGAAATCTCCAGCAAGGATTCTTTTTCGACTCGACGGCTGAGTTCGCCAAGAAGGGCGACATGTTTGCTGACGTTCCCTCCGAGTTTGCGGAATTCGGGGTACTCCTCCACGAAACGTTTCATATCAGCGACGGTATCGATGGTAGCATTGGAGGCCGTTCTTGACTGATACTCAAGTACGTATTTCTTGATGGAAGCGCCGAGATCACCGAAGTTGTCATAAAGATTTGCGGAAAAGAAAGGATCCTGGTCGCCGGACAAAACGATCTCCTGCAGTACGCGGATGGAGAAAGCAATGTGCAAACAAGATCAAGTAGAAAAGTCAGCTCGGCGAGGGTCAGAGAAGGGGAGGAACACATCTCGATCTTCGTCTGAAGGACTCACCTGAAGCTCTGGGCGGATGCCATCAGCATCAGCAAGACTGACTCGCCCATTTCGGATGCCAAGCACCTCGTGGACCATAGCCTGGTAGGTCCACTGTGTCAGAAGTGGAGTCACAGGGTCATTACGACGATCGAGTATCAGCAACAGTGGCGCGTTTTCCGTCCGTCTGAAATCGAAAAGACCTGCTTGGCTGTTATTGATTTGATACTGTGAGGAGAAGAGATCAAAGATCATCATGATGTCAGAAACAAATCATGCCTGGTACAAGCTTGCACACGAGGGCATTATGCTCACCGAAAGCTCCTCTCCTAGCTTTCGTGCAAGCGAGCTCATCCTCTCATATCGAATCACTGGCTTCTTCTTGAGGCTGAGAAGAAGCGCCAAAAGTCCCTTGACATGCTGATCGAGTCCCTGCTGATCCCAGGTGGCAGGGTTTTCCGCCCATATTCGAGACGGCGGCGTGTCGATGTTGAGAGAGAAGAGATCCGAGTTTACCGGCAAATAATCTGCAAAGAACTCCTGGATCTCCTTGACGACTTCATGTTCGTCCGCCTCGGCTAGCGCCTCAATGTCCTGCTTCTGAAGTACATTTGTGAAGTAGAGCCAGTAGGACTTGTACCTTGGCTGACGAAGTTCGTTGGTGAGCGCAGCGATGGACTGTGGTGTCGGACGCAGTAGAGCAACGCAATTGAGGTGACGCATGCGGTCTCGACCTGAGTTGTCGACGCGATCAGTTAGATATACTTCGTGGCTCAAGAGAGATGACTGCGTAAAGGATGTAGAAATGATCGGTGTGGTGTCTTGGTCGAGCAGGAGAACTTTGATGCCCGCGACTTCTGTGATCATGCGTTGAATGTACGCCGAGACGGCTTTTGTGACGTCCATGATGACGAAGGAGGACTCCTGCGCAGCATGTAAGGCTGCAAGCAGTGCGTAGGTATATGTTGCGGACAGCGAGCGAGACTGAGATGATTGAGTGTGAGTGCGGAGTGCATGTTGACGTGCATCACGACCTGATCCGTGCCAAATGCCAGATCCCGACTTCCGAACCGTGAAATGCAACACTCAAGGGTCCGCTGCGTTGCAAGCGCGGCAATTTCAAGGGTCTAGGAAAGTGAAACACCTCACTCAACGTTCCCTACCTGCCTTGCTTCTCATCATCCATGTTCTCTCCGCCTCCCGACACTCTCAGCTCGAGATACGTCAGCGGTCATGCCATCTACCATCAATCATGTCGTACCGTACCACCCAAACGAGTATATCCAGACTGCCCTGACAGGTAACAAGGTTTCAAGGAAAGCGACAATCCTCGGTTCTCAGAACATCATCCTCGGAGGCAAATGCATCATTCAGCACGGAGCTATCATCCGAGGAGATCTAAAGCGGATCACCTCGACTGCGGCATCAGCATCTTCGGGCAGCACCCAGACGCAACAGGCACAAACAGTTGCCATCTTCATTGGAAGATATTGCCTGTTGGCTGAGTCCAGCGTTATCCGCCCACCTTACAAAACGTACAAAGGGTGAGTTGAAAGTTGCAGTCTATACAAGGCTCTTAGCTGACCGACTGGGCCTTAGGCTGACAAGATGCATCCTGCTCCTTGCCTTGACTGCTTCTTTCAGCGTGTTCTCGTACTATCCGATGAAAGTGGGCGATCATGTCTCTGTAGGAGCTAACACGGTTCTCGAAGCAGCGTCAGTGGGATCACATGTCGAGATTGGGGCCAACTGTCTGGTGGGCCGCTTCGTCATCATCAAAGATTGCGCACGCATCTTGGACGGCAGCGTGGTTGCACCGAACACAGTGGTCCCGTCCTTCTCCATCTTTGCAGGCAGTCCTGCTACCTTGGTGGGCGAGCTCCCCGAGACTTTCTCGGAGACTTGCGAGGCCAAGATGAAGGACTTCTATCAGCGCTTCCGTCCAGCTAATGAGAGATGACGGACACAATATGCAGCAAGCTTTACACTTGCCGCAGTACGAGCTGTCGGCGAGGACGTGAAGCATGCTTGGGATCATCGGGATCGCCGATTGCTTCATCGATCCCGACACGATAACGCGCCAAATCTCCACATACGAGCTAACAAAGGCCGACTTTCACGCCGGAAGCCTATCTTAGTCGACAGGGTCCAGTCAAGATCGAAACCCTACATGTCTATTCTCCATCATCGGAACATCCGAAAAGGCAAGGCTTGGTATGGCGACGTACTTGCGCAGCATCGGAACTCTGAAAGCACGCCAAGCAACAGTCCGACGATTCGGTTCGAGCACTTTCAACATGGGCCCGGCGAGATACAATTTATTGATCGACTTGAACGGAACATGTCACATCGGAGACACACCAACGCCAGGAGCAATTGAGGCTGTTCAGAGGCTTCGAATCGCGCAGCAGCAGAACCCTGATCGAGTCAACATTCGGTTCTGCAGCAATACCAGCAAGGAGTCTTCTCATTCACTCTTGTCACGCTTGCGCCGAGTAGGGCTCGGGGAGCAATTGACCGCACCGAACGATGTGTTCACCAGCTTAGACGCTACACATCGATATGTGGCACGGCGTCAGCTTCGTCCACTTCTATTCTTATCACCTTCAGCGCAGAGTGTGTTCTCAGACGACGAACAGCTCGCAAAGACAAGCTTCTTTCCTCGTTCTGACTTAGATCCAGCAAAGCTAAATGCCGGCGATCGCGATCGCTTGCGGTCATGCAATGCCGTCGTCGTTGGTCTGTGTCCAGATCTGATGACACAAAAATGGTTGGACGAGGCGTTCCGTCTGCTTTCTGGCGAGTATGGTGCTGAGCCTGTTGCGCTAGTTGCAACTCATCGTGGTAGGTTCTGTCGATTCGTGCGTCATTGTTCTGGCGGTTCTTTCCTTGACTGACGAAGCATGGCTTTGTGTCGATCGTTGCTCCTGACCACAGCGCTCTATCATCGTCCGAGCGACGGCGCTGCACTATCAATGGGGCCTGGCGCCTTCGTTGCAGCTCTCGAGGCTGCATCTCACCGCGATGCAAGCTCGACTGCAGTATGCGGCAAACCTAGCCCAGCCTTCCTGCAAGAATGCGTCGCAGGTATGATCCCCGCAAATGAGGAGATAAGCAATTACACAAACATCATCGTAAGTGAAACGCGCATGCTTGCGCCACGGATATCTGCGTGAACAAATTCAGCTCACACATCGCTTGGTTCCGCTTTGTTTCCTCATCGTCGGGACAGATCGGCGACGATGTGGATGCGGACCTCGGCAAAGGCACCTGGCAGCTTGGCCTGCGTCGTGTACTTGGTGAGTATATCGTAGTGAGCATCTTTTGTTCCTCTTGCTGGCATCATCGGATCTGACCTGAAACTCCTTTCACTCCATGCACGCGGATCAACATTGCAGTGCGCACTGGCAAGTACAGGAAAGGTGACGAGCAACGCGGAGAGAAGCCAGCCGACGAAACGCATCACAGCTTTGCATCATGGGTAGACCACTTCATCTCTGTTGAACTCGCCAAGTGACATTGAAGGCGAAGCAAACACGATCCGTATTTACGGGGCCACACACGCCTTGGCAACAGTGCATGCATATCCGAGTACCACTGCGTTTGACAATGCATGAAGTCATCCCTCCATCTTTGTTCTATATCGATCGGGTTGCTGAGTGGAACGATGATGCGAAGAATTGCGGAAAGATCCGTGTGCAGATCGGTTGCAGTGAGAGCCTTGACGAAGGAATTTGCACGCTTCGTTGGGGGCAGCGGATGTCTCCGAACCAGACCCTGTTCCTGGTGCGACAGCGCAAATCTCCGCACTATCTGAGCTTGATCTTCGGTCAACCCCAGCCAATTCAAGACATGTATGAGTCCTTCTGCGCTTCGCCTAACTTATGTATCCGCCCCTCAGCTCAAACGCATCACTCTCCATTGCAGCACACATGAGATCATGTCTCGAGTCCTTATTGTGGGCATAGGGCTCGGCAAAGAGCAAGGTCGGATGAAATTGGAATGGATTGCGCAAGGTAGGCTTGGCAAAGATCTCGAGATGATATCGCAGATCTTCGAGCACGATGACAGTAGCTACATGATCTGTCGGTTGCTGCAGCTGTTGCATGAGTCTTGCTGTACGGTCTTGATCATGCTTCCTCGATGTTCCGATCGGACAGTCTCGGAGAAAAGTGTACCTGTCCCTGTGAAGCAGATAGCGCCTGTGCCGTCTTACAACTCTCCAATTTCACGCTCTTAGAGGGCGCTCAGCTAGACAACAGTACTCGAGGTGATGACGTGTTTACGAAACGACAAGATCATGGCGTTGAAAGCATTGCTGTCTTTGAATTATGCTTGATGCACGCGACATGGACGATGATTTGGCAGCTTGATTGCATGACCCACGGAATCGACCGGTGTGAGGCGTTTAACGCTGTCAAGCGGTCAATTCTGACCGAGGGCTGATCCAAAACTCGCCGGCCCGTTGGAACTTGTGCTGTTGTGCGACAGCTGACTTTCTTCTTTTTTGTCCCTAGGCTTGAATTGATTTGAAATACCAAAAATGGGAAGCAATTTAGGTTCAGCTGCACCCTGAACTCGCTTCTGGCTTGCTTTCAAGACATATTGCTCATCCTTCCGTGTGTCTCCGCATTATGCTAAAGAGCCATGCAAAAGGTCTCTGAGCTGATCCAAGCAAAGCTCACAGATGTCCGTTCTGTACAGAGACAGTATGTTGCTGTTTAATGCACGATGTCGACTCGTTGTCAGCGAGATCAGGTTGAGTTATGAGTTGTGACACGTCAAGAAGATGTTGCGCGTTTGAGCTGCCAAGAGAGGCGAAGCAGAACCCTCCTTTTGACTCTCGTGTGTGTGTCTCTGGCGTCTGCGTCGTTTTTCCGCATTCTTCCCCACTCGGTTCCCCAGACCCTCGTGTTTGCAGCTCTTCTGCTCAACAAAACCCTCCACTCTGGTACTTGACCGAGACCACCCAAGACTGTAGGTGCTCTTTGACAACGATCTTCTTGCTTGCCCCGCAGTTTGAATTGCTCCTACTTCCTTCTCTACCTTCCTCTCCACCATCACCTCGCGGCGGAGCACATCCGCTCTCACGTATCACCCTCCCGAGATCGCCGAGCTCACCTATGACATTGCGCTCGAGCAACCCCTTCAGCCGAACGACTTCGATGCTCACAGACACCGCATAGCATATTTCGCATCCGTACCGCAAGAGCTCTGAACCGTAGCTCGAGACTTGGATTCGCCTTGCCTTCTTCGACGACGACGACTGCATTGAGCCCCATTCACCAGCAAATCTAAAACCGTATTCACAATATGTCAACCGGACCCTCTCCCAATTCGATCGCTTCTGGGCCGACGCCCTCTCCCTCGGCCTCTGCCAAGCGCGACCGATCCAACACCATCGAAGACGCCAACGCACGAGCGCAGGTCAGCCAAAAACGAACCAGAGTTCGACAAGCTTGCAATCGTTGCAAGGCGCGAAAGATCAAATGCGGCGATCTACGACCCTGCAAGAACTGCACCAGTCTCGGGCTCGTGTGCAGAGACTGGCGTCCAGGGGAGGAACCCAGTGACCAAGCCTATTTTGCACATCCAGCGGGTCCATCCTCGTCAGCAGGCCGAGAAGCCTTGCCTGAAGCATGGGCTGGCACAGATTACTCATTTCGCGGCCAAGCCGATTCTTCTTTTGATCGGTCCAGCCGACACGCTGAGCACAATGACAGAGCTGAAAGATCTGGCTCAGCCATCCCTTGGCCCAACACACCCTACGAACGCTCCCGTCACACTGTCGCCTGGCCTCCCAAGCCTGATCCAACACGTCACAGGTACCTCGCATATCCGTACGATTCAATCTACCGAAACGAATTCGGTCACTTGAAAGCTCTCTCCTTGTCTTCTGGCCTCGGCACACTCTCATACCTTCACGAATATCACAAACTGGCCAACGAGCAATTCCTCGACGCCCTATGGCAGGTGCTCGAGGGCGAGAACCAAGATGGCGTCAACATGCAGATGTTCGCGCTCGAGAATGAATCCTTCTCGCCTCACTCATATGGTAGTCACGTTAGCACGGGGCTTGGCGGTCCAACGGGTCCTTTCACCGACTCTCTTGCGGCAGATTGGTCTCTTGGTAGCGGCGCTCCTTCGCTCAACGTTCCTTTCACATTTGATGCCGCGGCTGGTCCGACGCCCGATCGATTTCCATCCATGCAGATTCCTGCTCAGTCCGCTCTCTCAGTCAACAGCACTTCGGATCGATCCGCAGAGACGTCGCCAGCCACGGCTGTCTCCAACACTCAAGATACTCGCCGCGCGCGCTCTCACAGTCATACGCAAATGGCCACAGCAGCCAAGAAAGACAATGGCAACGGCTTAACAGCAGAGCAGAGCCGACCTGCAAACACTTATCTTGAGCCAGGACCGCCACCCGAAGACCTTTGGGCATTCATCGGCACAAAGATCCCACAACAGCATCGACGATCTTTGCTTCACACCTTCCTCTCAACCACTTACGTCTTGTGGCCTACATTCATTCTTTCTGAATTCCTTGCCACGCTCAAAGACGAACGCGAACGACAGAACCCTACCTTCGTCTGCCTCGTCATCGCGTGCTGCGCCGTTGCCGCACGTCAGGAAGCCGGTAGCGTCAAAGGTGGTCATGCAGCCGAATGGGGTCGCGACTTTGGCTTCTTCGAACTTTACCTCGACATTCGCAGGCTTGCTCCTCGAAACACGGATTGGGCAAGCTTGAATCACATCCAGGCTCTGTTCTATCTGTCACACTACTGCTTCGGCGCATCGGGTCCATTCGGTGTTACGAGGGCACACTACCTCATCAACGGATGCGTCTCAAAGTGCTTCGATGTTGGTCTTCACAGATCCGCAGAGACCTACACCGATGCCTTCACCAGGTCTGAAATCGAAGCCCGCAGACGCACACTTTGGGCTGTCTATTGCGGTGACAAGATCTCGGCCGCTTACGGACGACCCGTCATGTTGCGCCTATCAGACATCGACGTTCCCGAGATCGACGTCGTTTCGGACGAGTACACTGAAAGACTACCCGCCGCAACTTCGTTCGATCGCGCTTGCACGCTGCGACCGTGGCACCGAGCTGCTATCCGACTTTTCTGTGTTTTGGAAAGAGTCATCGACAAGATCAACCTTCCCGCATGCAGCTCATCTGCAGCCCTAGAACGCGTCATGCGAAAGAAGCCCAAGAGGCCGAGACAGTCCGAGAACCACGACGAAAGCTGCATGGCAGATCATGAACCCATTGGATTTGAAGAAGAGCTCGAACGTAAGTAAAAAGTTTCCTGACCAGCATATTTCTTGCCTTCACGCACATTTGACTCACCTGTGTCAACTTCTGTTTGCCTCATCATACAGTTACCGACGACTTTCGTTTCGCAGATACCCCAAAGCCGACGTCGGCGCACGAGGACGATCCTATGTATCAGGCACACGTCGAAAGGCTTCGAACCACAGCCGCTTTCATCAAGATCTTCATTTACAGACATCTGTTTATCTCCGGCAACACTCACCTTTCGCGACAGCCACCGCGCACAGATTACCGCGATGAGATGATCAAATGGTGCAGAGAGCTGCTTCTCTCCCAACGCAAGATGATCCAGCGTGGAGAATACACCGACTTTGGCTCAGTCATGTCGTACCAACTCAGTCAGACAGGTCGTGGTCTCATTCCCGCCATCTACATCACCTCGCGTCTGATGGACCCATCGCAAGATCCTAACTCGAGTTCCATTCTCAAAGAGGCACAGGAGCTTCTTGTGCTTGCGTACGACTTGCTTCGACAGCTATCGCATCGATTCACTGCATCCAACCGTCAGCTGCAGATCATGCAATCGGCCTTCCGCCGTCTCGACTTGAGCCTTAAGAAGAGGCACCATAAATCCGGTGCTCAGGGTGCCGAAGCGTCCTCTCACACAGGCTTGCATGGCAAAACCGAGCGAACAGGCGCTCAAAACACTGCATCGGCGAGTGGGGCCGAAAAGGAGATGACCAGCGGCCTCGACCTCATCGCTGGCGTTGCAGGTGCGGAGCTGCTCGGTGCCGAGGGCCTTGGAGAATCAAATAACAGCAACGAAGAAGATGACTTCGAGGACGATCTCGACCGAGATGAAAAAGGAGGATGTAAGTTGACAATTTCCGGTTTTCGCGCTCTCTGCCACCATGCACGCACTGACACATCATCACCTCGCTTCTACCACCCTTCCTCAACACAGGGATCTCCGATCTGCCAATCAACCAGCCGGCAGAGAAGACAGCACCGCATCCAGTCAGTGCGTTTGTCGGATGGCCTCCAGCACCGGGTCCTGGGGAGTGATGCCCGCTGCACAAAGATGTACGCATGCGCAGAGCTCCCCGAGCTTGGCAAAACAGCCTGGTATTTGTACGCAATCTATGTTCGAATCCAAGGCTGACCACCCATGACGATGAAACCACGCTATTTAGAAGTTTGCACATTGTGTGAGACACTCGTGTGACCCGCGGTCCTCCGTATCCCGCTCTCTTCCTCGTCACCGGCGCCGAACTTTGTCATTCGATCACCACAAGATTCAGACTTCACCATGACGGTAGTGAACGATCGTTCTGTGAGATGAGAGTTGAATTGCAGTGTCCCTCCCATCATGCGCCGCGAGATCCACATAAAGAATGCTTTCAAGCCTTTCCAGCAGCAACCCATCCTGCAGAGATGAGGATGACGACCATGCCGATAGCACTCAGAGGCTGGATCGGTGTATGCAAGAAGACGAGCTGATACAGTGACGCATACACGATCTGGATGTAGGTCACTGACACTGCTCGGCCCGCCTTCTCTCGCTGTAGGCCCATCGCCAGCAGGATCTGTTGATGAGTAAAGAGAACGAGTCAGCGAAACGCCACATGTAATGAGAGGAAAGAAGAGGTAGTTCTAGGGCGACTTACCTGGGCAGCAAGGCCAAAAATCCCGACGCAGACCAAAAGGGCAATCCACTTGGGCTGGGAGGGCAGGACGAACTCTGTGCCTGTGAACCACATGAGAATGCCGCTGACGATGGTGGAGTAGAGTGAGAAGTAGGCGACGGAGTGGGTAGCAGATGCACGTCGACCGATAGCTCGGATAGTGATGTAGGCTGCAGCTCCACCGCATACACCAAGCAGCGCGAGGCTAATCAGGGGTGCAAGGACAAAGTATGTAAAGTAAAGGCAATGATCAGCAACACGATCTTGTCAGCTTGAAGAATATCTGGGACGAAGCACTTACCCAACAGCAAACAGACGTTGCTTCTCCGTCGCACCTTCAATGACTACAACGCCATCTGTCGCACCCTCTAGCGTGCTGTTGACAACATTTGCGCTACGCCTGATCAGATCACTTGAAGTCAAGTTCTGCACGATATGCTTGACAATAGCAGAACCAATCTGGATGGTTGCATTCTGACCATCCACCGCTGTTCCATTGACAAGGTCGACGCTGAGAGGTATATCCGAATCGGCATCAGCAGCCTTCCGACCAAAGATAAAGGCAGGCCGAGCGATGAGTACGACGCCTCCGAGGCTGATGATACCGCCAAAGGTCTCGCGCAAGGTGAAGGGTTCCCTCAGGACCAGGTAGCCCAACAAGCCGGTCGCCAAGGGGCCCAAGAAGGTGATGACGGTGGCATCTGCCAGCGAGAGGAATTGAAGCGAGTAGTACAGTCCGACTGATACAAAAGGAAGGAAATTTCGGTCAGTGCGTCGATATTCAGGTTTCGAAAACAAGTATCCGTGACAGACTTACAGAGACCAAAGAAGCCGACGAAGCCTCTCAATGCAAGCAGCTGGCGCACTTCCTTTGGACCCAAGAATGGGTTCTCGACACCCGAGATAAGCATGAACCCAACACATCCGATCCATGTGATTGACATGCGAATGAAGATGATCTCCAGTGCTGTGACTTGTGGGCTTTCCTCCGGTGGCAGAAGGTTGATGAGTTTGAAGAAGAAGTTCATTGTACTGAAAAAGAGCTGTGCAAGACCAAGAAGCAGGATGCCTTCATTTCGCTTGACAAAACCTCTAAATTTGGAGGCGTTTCTTTTCATACGATAGTTCTTGGGACGGAGGGGCTTGGAAGGATCCTTTTGAGATGGGAAGGGGAGCTCATTGATTTGCTCGTGTTCGTCCAACGAGTTGCCTCTTTCGACATCTTGAAGATTATCATGTTGTATGGAAGGTGTGTCGGCAGATTGATCGAGAAGGCGAGCCGTTTCCGGGACATTCTCTGTATCAGCTGTCTCAAGAGAAGGTCGAGTTGTGACAGAAAATTTCCGAGATCTTGGTCTTGACATTGAGGCGGTGTATGATGGAGTCAGAGAACGTGTTGGCACGTCCTGGTCTACAGGTAGGGTAGATGATGATAGCTGGGCCGAGAGAAGCGGACTCCTCTCATTGCTTCGCTGCGATGATATCGATGATGACCTTTGCATTTTGTGGTACTATGCAATTGGATATGCAGGGTAGTCGTCCGTGGACGGTAGCGATGATGCTGAATGAAGGATCCTCCTTGAACACTTTACAATCGAAAGATGCAGATCTTTTATGATCCCGAGGAAATCCTGCACTGTTGGCGTGGCGCTGTCAGCGTAGTAGACTTGCCAGAGAACAAGGTGCGATTTGGGGCCGTTGTTGTGCAGCGTATATGAGAAGGCTGAGTCAAAGCTTGCAAATAGCTATGATGTTGGACAAGGACCTCGATGCTCAGGGTTTCGATGGTCTCGGCAATGGCTGCCAGATTGTGCTCTCTCTCGAGTCAACGTGGGGTTTGCGGCAAATGTGCCTGCGACTTGCCGTAAATTTGCTCAAAAAGGCAAGAAAAAGACGCGCTCACGGTCAAAATGCCGGCAAAAAAGCGGCTAAGCATTTTCGATTTTTCTTTACCAGCCACTTTTTGGCCATTCTGTTAGACCTTTATGACAAGCACAGCAAGCATCACAAATGCTTACTAATCAGAGACGTCTAGACTCTCGCACGCGCCCTTTGGCGTCTGTGCAGGTCGCAGCTAAGGATGCGCTGGAACCAGGAACCAAACAGGTCTTCGCAACATCACTTTCACCCGACATCGCCTTCCCCCGCATCCACCACTGCGCCTCATCTGGATCGTCTGACAACCTCCTTTTGCATCACTAGTGCACACGAACGAGCAAATTGTACATACAATAGCGCTCACCTTCCAGGACCAACCTCTCGTCTCATCACAGCTCTTAGCAGCAAACATGGCCACACTTACGTCCTCCTCCGCTGCGGGACTTTCGCTCTCCGCTGAGCGTCCAAAGAACATCGAAACGCAGCACGAAGACATGGTTCATGATGCACAGCTCGACTTCTACGGCAAGCGTCTCGCCACCTGCTCCTCAGATCGCACTGTCAAGGTATTTGACATTGTCAACGGCACACCCTCCACCAACGCAGAGACCCTTCACGGTCACCAGGGCCCCGTCTGGCAGGTTGCTTGGGCTCACCCCACTTTCGGTGATATTCTTGCTAGCTGCTCGTACGATGGCAAAGTCATCATCTGGAAGGACAACGGTGCAGCTGCTGGCAACACCAACCAAGGGCCATACGGACAATCGGCATACGGCGCCCCTCAATCAACTGCTGGCGGGTGGACTAAAATCAAGGAGCACACCCTCCATACTGCTTCCGTTAACTCGATCTCATGGGCTCCTCACGAGCTCGGCTCCATCCTTGCCTGCGCATCTTCCGATGGCAATGTCTCTGTACTCACATTCAACAGTAAGTCTTGCTTCACTTGACCTCTCCGAAGTTTGCCCGGCGCGCTCACACACTGACGCTTCTTCTTCCCTCCTTTGTTGCATGCAGACGATGGCACCTGGGCAGTTGACCTTGTCTCGGCACACCCTGTTGGCTGCAACGCTGTCTCTTGGGCACCTGCTGTCGTCCCCGGCTCCCTCATCTCCGCACAGTCCACCGGCCCCAACGCCGGCGCTGCCAACGGCGAAGCCAAGCTCGTCAAGCGCTTCGCCTCCGCCGGTTGCGATAACACCGTCAAGATCTGGCAGTTCAGCGACGAAGCCAATCGCTTCATCGAAGCAGAGTCCTTGCAAGGACACTCGGACTGGGTACGCGATGTCGCTTTCGCTCCCAACGTCGGCCTTCCCCGCAGCTACCTCGCTACCGCATCGCAGGACCGCACCGTTCTGATTTGGACCCAAGACTCTCCCACTGCTGCATGGACAAAGACCGCTTTGACTCCGACACCAGCCAGTGGTGCAGCGGCGGCAAGTGGCAACAAGTTCCCCGACACCGTGTGGAGGGTAAGCTGGAGCGTCAGCGGTAACGTGCTGGCCGTCAGCTGTGGTGATGGAAAGATCACGTTGTGGAAGGAGAACTTGAAGGGCGCTTGGGAATGCGTTAGCGAGATGGACTCGTAAAAGCTCAGAGGAGCCATTTTCTTCCCTCTTGTACTACTGTAGATCTTTACTTCTCTGTTCGCAAGCACGTATATCCCGGTCATTCTTTGTCCGAGCGTGCAAGTTTGTGGGCCTCAGTCTGAAGGGCGTTCGATACGGGATGAAACGAATCGGGCTGACCCGGTGGTGAAGTCCCGGTTTCGCTCGCCTTTCTAACATTGAACGAGAAGATGTGAAAGGGCGAGTTGATCGGATCGTGTCGTCCTATCGGATGCCGACCTCTCCGATCCACCCCCTCTCGTCGTTGAAAACGCATGATGGGAAGCTCGAAACCGATCAAGGCAGCCGCTTTCTAATGTGGGCTTGACAACAATGTGCTGTCGATAAAGAATGTCGAAAAGATCGTCAGCGGCATCGGGCGGTGCGCATTTTGGTTTTTGCAACTTGTGGGATCATCGTCTGACATGCAACATGGACCGATTGCTCGGGACGTTTGTAGAAACGTTAAACAACATCGAGACGTCCGCTACCATCAACCCACCACACCCATTCCTTGACTCGGTACCTTCCAACCTGGTCGTGATTGGTGAAGGAGCGGGCTGAGATGGTCCCGTCAACAGCCTTCAAATCGACAGCATATTATCTTTTGCTTATTGCAACTGCAGCGTCTGGAGCCCGATGAAGTGTTCTCGCAAGTCAATGCAATCAGCTGATGCGTCTTTCGCAATATGCTTGTTCAGCTTCGGACCCTCAACGGCATGTGGTAAGAATGTGTAAACGCCAAGAGACGGGACAGTTGAGAATCAACAAGTCTGCGTACATAGTGCGGGGTAAGTCGTAAGCCACGCTCTCGGTATGCTTCCTCGTTTACCTTTCGACAACTATAGCGCGCTCGCTTGCTTTACTTGTGCTTTGCGGAAAAGCAAAAGTCTGGGTTTAAAGCAAAACAAGTCTTGCTGCAAGGAAGCAGCCATCTCGAGAACAGGCAAGCAAAAAGATCTCATCAGACGGATGGGCGGGCTGGTAAACAAGTGCCGAGAGCAAGCCACAGTGGTTGGAGGTGTACCGTGGAATTTGAGCCGCAACGTCGCCAAGCTAAGTGCTCAGCAAGGGTCCAGCTCGATAAGATGCGGTAAAGGCTGCCGAGGGCGTCGCACAACCCACGACTAGCCTTATTACCAGCATGTCTCACCTTGGGATGATAAGGTTATGAGATGCCAGCCGAGCAAAAGAAGAGCTCTTTGCTCGGCGCGAGACAAGTTGATAGCAAGGTCCGAATAATATCAGCGCAAAGAGTCTCAATAATCGTGGTTATAGCTTGAGTCGGGTTGGCTTGTAAGTAATGTGACGAGACCCATAAGATCGGAATTGCAGTTTTGCTGCCCCACCTTGCCCCGCTTTTGCGCCATCGACAACAAATTGTCAGACGATAGAAGCGGCGGTATGCAGCGGGGTTTGAAGGCGATGATGGTATCTTGCATTGTTCTTTCATCAAGCCACGGGCCCCACTGAACCCGTAACGAGCGGGCCACAAAGGCAAAGAAGAGCTACCGATGCAAGAGGTTGAAATGAAGTACAACCAAGGTAGTGAATTTGGCTGCTGCTCTCAACGCACAATTGAAACGAATAGCCGTTTGGGACCCTTACAAGGACCCTCGTGTGGGGTCTCGGCAAGAAGTTCACAAAGCTTTCAAAGAGGGGCGGTGGCTAGAAAACATGGATGATAGCGGGAGAGCGGGGGCGGAGATGAAAATCAATGAATGCGAAAAAGCCAAGAAGCGAAGCGAATGCCTCTCTGTTTTATCGCAACCCAACGGCTGTTCCGACGCTTGGCGATCGGAACGTACATCCATATCAACATGGAGCGGGCATGATAGCAAGCTGCCTCATCATGCTCAATTTGTGACAACCGAATCAAATGAATTCGAACAGAAGAAGAATATTAGTTGGCCGGGCTCAAATGCCGCACCCATGAGGTCGTGCGGAGGAGCCGAAGCCTCTCCCACACTATCTCGCTCACTTACTTGACCGACCTCGATCGTCTGCTGCTGCTGCTGAATTCGTACATGATCCTTTCAACACCCCGCTGCAAGCAGTGCTTGGTCGCTTGACTGGTTTACCGCCTGTGAGTCGACTGCTATCTTTTCGCTTCTTAATCGCGAGAAATATTTCGGGCTGTGAGCGCGCGACAGGTTCGGATAAGCGGTTCAGGGTCCAACTAAGAGTGAGACAAGGGTCCATCCCTCGCAGCTTTGTGCGGAGGGCGAGAGCGTCAAAGCATAGTATCTCCGCCCGTACTCGTTCATGCAAACGACGTGATATGCGATGGCGGCGAAGCAGCCAAGATTGCTCAGCACGTCTACTTCGTTGCTAACTTCACCTGTTCGTCCCCGCAGACTTGTTGTATAGCGGGATAGCGGGCATGATTCCGCGTACAATGATGAGAGTGGCGGAGGTGGCGTCGAATATGATCATATGATGCATTTGAAGGCGAGCCTTGGCGAACGTGATGGTTACAAATGACACGATGGCCAGATCGACCTGGCTGAAAATACCGATGCAAAGATAAGAAAGCTCAACATGCGGATGTAGGCGGTTGGTCAATCGCGACTCCTCATTGTGTCGACCTGCATGTGCTTGGATCTCGTTGGCGCCAGCGCTAGTCTTTGCAGTGTCACTATCACATTTGCGAGACATGAAGGCTACAAAGCAAGGAGGCTCGACTTACGCAAGCTAGGAAGAGGCTTGGACCCTGACGTGTCTCGCCTGTCCAAAAAAGATACCAATGCGCCGGGACGGATCCTGTTGCTCCAGCATCGCATCATATCAGAGATATCAATCAGGACAAAAAGTGACAGGAGGTTCGGCCGCTTGGAAGACCGCCTCGGCCTCCTGAAAAGCATTTCCGGGTATGCAGCCGACCGGGACAACATTCACCACACGTTCGCTGTTCGGCTACGAGAAGCGAAGCAAAGCCCCCTTCCACCCCTTCATCCTCACTCCCTCCTGAGCGAATCGCCGTCTATCTCGCTCCGGCTAATCGAGCGCGTTTTGATCTCAGTGAGACCTGGACCGGGCTTGGTGTGGCAACGGTGCCCCGCTTACTCTCGCAATGACGGATGAATGAGGCTGTAAGGTAGCCCGAGAATGAATTTGAATCGTTGACAATGGAGTTTCTCGTCGAGACTTAGTTTCTGTATCACTCGAGCTTGGCCGGAACGCGTTGGCAAGTCTTGCTAGGATTGTGCTGCAATAGAAGAAGTTGTGAGGTGACGTGAGAGTGCAGATGGGGAAAGACACCTCGCCGAGCAGCCCGTTCGCGCGAAGCGACCGAAGCGGCCATCCTTGTTCCCGGCCCTTCCTAAACTCAACTGCAAAGCTGCATCGAAATATGTGGTCGTTAATTGGAGCTGAGATCAGAGATGACTGTTCTACACGACACAAGATCAGTAGCGCCAATCCCTGTGTGGGGTCGTGCGGTTCGCCATACCGCTCAGCATGTTGCGGGAGCCGAGCGTGGTTCTTTGGAAAGATCAAACAGAACAACGTTGCAGCATGAGGACGTAAAAGATCGTGAGGCGCAGTTGCAGAAGATCGATTTAGCCGTATTTCTTTGGTGGTGGCAGCTGCGACTCTGAAAAACGCAAATTCCGCGAACCCCTGACTGCATGCTAGGGTCCAAAGTCAGAGGATAGCTGGGCTTGTTTCACCTTGGCGAGGCAAGCGGCGATAAGGCCGGCTTCAGCAGCCGCGGAACATCGCTCTGTCGTACTTCCAACACCATCCGACTGAAGAGAATGAGCAAGATGACCGACCCACCGTTTGTGAACTGCATGCAATCGGGATCAAGGAGAATACTTTTCGCCATTGCCGACTGCGGCTTGCCCCTCTGCAACAAGGCAGCAGACATTCCGGATCGTGGTGAGAACACGTTGCGACGGTCCACAAGCTGTAGCATACGAAGCAGTGCACCGGTCAAATCGAACTTTTGTACTTTACATTACATTACTGTACGGCTGATGCGAAGCCGGTGATAAGGAATTCTGTGATGGCGCCGGCTCCGATCGTGACCGTCAATGGACAACAGAGTGCTGAGCGCCAAAGAAGGTGGTGGGCGAAGCCACGTTCGATCCGTTTGCAGAACGTCAATGCAGCCTGCACAGGGGCCAGTCAAACGCGAACAGAGAACATGATACCGTTTTTGGCCGACGAAAGCAGGATCAGATGTTCAGCTTTCAATTGACACATTGTCGTTGGCAGCAAGCAGTGGTAAGCATGCAGGGTTGCTTCGTTGATCGGAAGAGCCGCCTGCCTTCCTCCTGGCAAATTTTCCATAGAAAGCATGACACCTTCGGCTTCCGACTCTCACGCCTGACTCTGACGCTCCTGTCACGCATGCAAAGCTCAAAGCGAGGTCGTAGCCGTGTGCGTTGAGAAACAGCAGTCGCAATCGCAATTGCCGCGGCAGCGATGATCCCACGGATCTTGGCGGCAGACCCGAATGCGGTTCTCCAGGGGTGCTTGCTGCCAACAGCACATCACTTCATCACGAACCCTTGATGCTGCAGCTCAACTCGGACCCATCGTCTGCTCCTGTTTCGGACGACTTCCATTCAGCCATTCAGCCATTCTGCCGCCGGTTCCTTGGCCAGCCAGTCGCTTTCAAAGGCGATTCAGCTACGACGGCGAGCGCCATAAGCTCACAAAATAATACTCCGCTGTCCACGAAAGAGAGGCGTACTTCCATTTCCGTTGAGCAAGAGGCCCAAGCATGTGTGGCGGCGACCGAATATATCACTGGCTCGAGCTTGATATTCGGATTAGCCGAAGTAAGAGTAAACCCTGAACTCACGAGGTCGCAATTTGCATTTCGCATCTTTGCATTGTTCTGTGCTTTCTAGCGAACTCCCGAAGCGCAGTTAGCTTCATCGCTTAGGCAAGAGAGAAAAATATGAACCGACTCATTACGAGTTGGCAAACCTTGTGTCAAAGCGGCTAGCATGCGTATGCGAAAGCCAAGCGAGCTGAACTAGCGCTAAGCGCCAAGCTATTGCTAACTACTGCGAGCAGTGGTCTCGATCACGTACACCGTCCTCGCTTTTTAGAAGCGATCTGGATAGCTAGACGAAGGGCTTTTGCAACGATAGCATAATGGTCGATATGGCCTCGCGCTAAGACAGAGGGATCGTCGATATATGCAAAGCCATGGATCTGACCGCTCCCTCGAACGTACACCGGATATAAGGTTGCTCGTCATCTGTCGTATGAGCTCACATTCGAACTCGTATCATTGTATCGTCATGCCCGATGAGCTGTGAGGTACTGTTCCTGCCTCGACCATGAGCTTGAGCCTCCTTATTCGTCACATCCATATAAAATCATTCGAGCAAAGCTTCGATCGGCCTTAATTCAAGTCTCCAAGTCTGGGTTCAAGGAATTCGCAAAGCCTCGAGCTAATCTAGCTCTTATGAGGTTTCGATCAAGAGCGTCCACCTGCGGCTCATCGTGCTTCATGTGATTGCGTATGTTATACATGGATCAGAACGTCCAAAAGCTACACACTTGGCTTCATCCCGGCTTCGACTCGGCCTTCCCTTCGGAACAGGTTTGTATCTTGGGTGTTTGATCAACTGTATCAGTAATTTTCTTAAATATTCATTTCCATATGCACGAGAGCGCGTCTTGGTGTTCTTTTGACACCAAAAGGTGTTGTTCTGCTGTGCCAAGCGGTAGCAACCGATCCTTGCCAAAATTCGAGAAAAATAGAAAGCATGCCCATGATCTGTCTCTGCGAATAAATGTGGGTGTAGCTGCCCGCCATTGCGCGCCTCCTTGTTCAGGAAAGTGTGCGTGTCTGTTTGAGTGTGTGTTTCTGGCCTGCAGCGTCTAAAATCACAAAAAGGAAACAGACTGCAGGCGAGGTGCCTGGCTCGGGCAGCTCGTCGAATTCTCTAGCATGAGGCGTCCAAGCCCACACAAACACACTTTTGTCTCGACTGCAACACTGCAACTCTGCGACACTGCACCACGCTGCCACTGTATTCTCGCACTGTCTATTGCCTCGCCTTCTCCATGATGCCTTGCCTCGCCTATGAGATGACCCCGAACATGATACTTGCGAATTATGAACCTGGAACAGGAGGGTCGAGCTAACCTGGCTGCGCATCCATTGTGGCTCAGCTTGCTTGCGACCAAGCTGCACAAGCTGCACCATTACTATGGCCTCATTAGCCAGCGGAAGTGAGCCGAAAAGTAGTCCACAATACTGCAGCATCCCGCCAATTTGACTATTCGCTCCGGCCTACCTCTTTTGACTGCACCGGTTTAGCTTTCCTCCTCTCCCTCAACACCTACTATCCAGACCTTGGACCCTCTTCCCCCTCTCCTCACCATCTCCTCACCTTTCTTCATCCCGACTTCTCGGCTTCACATACACAGGTTCGTTGTGTGAGCTGGCTGTCGTCTTCCAGATCATTTATCAGCAGCGCTCATCTCTTGCAACGTCTGAGCTCGATTGATCTCTCATCGTTGTTGCTTGCCGACCTGCATCGCCACCATCACCTCCAGCTCCAGCACTGCTCGACCACCCAATCATACCTTTTCTCTCAGTAGGCTAATACAAACATTCAGCATCTTCGCATTACTCATCTTGCTACAGCATCGCATATACCCTTGAGCGCATAAACACGCTCAGCACACAGTAACTTACAACCTTGCGACTTTCATTCGCCTACGTCGACTCAGTAGCTCAACTTGCATTGCATAGACCGGCTCTTCGAATCCGATCGTCAGATATCTTCGTTTACGATCGAACGTTACAAGTCGCCGAATCGAGGTCACTTGACGTGCACTCGACGCTTCGAGCTTAATCTTCGGAACGCGCGCGAGCAACAAGCTTAGACCGAGCTTGGGCTTCGTTCGGATTGACCGACATTCCACAAGTGTCCGGCATCTTGCCTCGATCCTCCCAGACTCGAGCTTCGAAATTCGGCACTGCAGCCGCTAGACCACCGCCATCTTGTCTGCTCCGACTTTGACTGATCCGCTATCTGCTGCAAGAATCTGAGATTTCCCGCTATCTTGGCTTAGATCGATCAGAGCTTTAGGTGGCGCACTATTGCAATCTCCGTCTTCGTTTAGCTCAGTATCCCTAGCTCGGCATCGTCACTTCCGCACACCAACTCTGAGCTTAGCTCAATCACAAACAGCAACAACGTGTCATTGCGCAGTAAGTATCAATGCATTCGCTGCGAAAACAAGCTTCTTACCGTGGTCGGCATCGCTTTTTGAAGCTTGTAGCTTCTTCTGCACCTCATGACGAAATTTGGCAGACCGTCCCGGCGGATTCTCTCAATCCGGGGCTCGTTCGCTTTCCCATTCAAACACGGGCTTAAACCTTACTGACAATTCCGCTTTCTCCACTCTCTCTCTCTGCTATAGCATTTTGCTTTGCTAGCTAGACTGCCTCTTTCACACCCCTTCCAAGAGCACGTTGGGGCAGGGATGAGGCGCAGCTGAGCCTCTTCACGGACCATCCGTCAGCATCTTTGGCAATCTCTCTTGGGCCCAGAGCATATCCACCATCTCTATGATGGCTGCGGCAACAGCTACCATCTTGCCATCGGCCCCGGATTTCGTCATCATGGACCATCGTTCGGCAGAGGCACATTGCCTGCCGCCCGCCCCTTTCGTAGATACCAGCATCAAGGCTGCTAGACCACTACGATCGCAAACGTCTATCCCTTCACCATCGTCACCATCTTCGCCCTTCCGTCTTCGTGGATCGCAACAATCACCCTCGATCCCTCATCGTCGAGTCTACAACATCGAGGACGACTCTACACCCAGCGGCTCCAACTCTGTCGCTTCGGTCACGCCCTCACAGTCAGCATCCAATGCATCACCAACCAAATCACTTGCTCGTCTCGGCGTGCCTTTGCCATACTCCAACCAGGAGTCACCAATTCGGCCTCGCCTAGCTCACAAGAAGTCTTCCGAACGCAGGAGCAAAGCCACCCGCAATCAACATCTCACCAACCTCGAAGCCGCTTCTCTGTCCACTCCAGAACTGCATCTGGCTTCGGACCCCATGCTTGACACGCAGGAGCCATCATTCTTGCGCAAGCTCGTCCGCAATGGACGCACGCAGTCCAATGACGCCATGTCCACTGCTGCGAGCGAGGGTCAAGATGGATCGCATGGCCGAACCATGAGCACATCGCCCCACGCTGGCGTCAAATCAGGACTAGCGTATGCAAGCTTTGGCGCCGCCATGAGCGCTGTCGATTCGCGTAACGAAACCACTCAGTCGCTGGCAACTCCTGAGGAAAAGCGATCACGCAAGCAGAGCGCAGCTACCATCCGCAGCGCCGACTCGTCATTAACAGCCACATCAACCTGGTCAAAGCACAACATGAGCACCGACACACTCGGTCCACCAAAAGGCAGCAGCTCTCGACCTAATTCAGCCAAGGCAGTGCCCTCACCAACCAAGTCGTCCGGAGGCAATTGGTTCCGACGCAGCAAGAAAGACGACCCATCGGCCCAAAAAGGCGTTGCAGACGACGAGACCACAAGCACTGCCAACGATGATGCTAGCACCACAGTAGCGGATACTGCAACGCAAGTTTCTGTCCAGCGCAGCCAGACAAGTGCTGCCACGGCTGGATCCGGCACCACTTTCCTCTCCGAGAGCAACGTGACCACGACGACTGATGCTTCCTTCGGCATGTCTGATCTCGCCTCACCTCAGGCTGCGCTCGACAGCATCCGCAAAGCTCGCTCTTTCATGATTCGCGAGATTGGTCGTCTCGCCGAGCCCGAACGTGGTCTTGATAAGGAGCGCATCTCTGCTCTTGTCTCGCAGATCAACGTAGAAGCCCACGATCCTAGCATCGAGGCCTCACGCTTCTGGCACAGCATAGCCGACGGAGTGCTCCTGTGTCTACTGGCAAACCGCCTGAGACCCGGGAGTGTCGATCGCATCGATCGCAGAGACGACGAATGGGTCCGAGCCAACAATATCTCAAGGTTCCTGAGGGCCGCACGTGACAATCTTGGTCTCCGATCAAAGGACTTGTTCCAGAGCTTCGACCTCACTGATGGGACAGTAGAGGGTCTCTTACGCGTCGTCCATACGCTTCAAGCAGTCGAGAAGATGGCTAAACGCAACTCCAAGGTGGCAGCGCGTGCCAATGCCATCAAGATTGAGCCACGCACTACTTCGATGACTCCTCCATCCACGCCACGTGCACATGACCGAAAGATGCTTTCAGTCGGCAATGGCGACCTAGAACGCATCGACAACAGCTCCGACCTGTCCCTTGGTGAGGAGACGCCGAAACGCAACCTGACGAGCATCCAGCACAATCGACGCGAAGCAGAACGTATCTTGATGGGCAGATCTGACTCTGCTCGCCTGGAAGCCTCGTCTGCAGACTCACAGCGTCGCTCAATCGAGCTTGGCCACACAAGACCAAAAGGCTCATCGATCACGTTTGCCGATTCAGTCAAGCAGACAAGCTACAACGGCGATGAGGAGGGTCGTATGCCGTACCGCGATCGCAAGCTCAGCGAGTCGGCCATCAGTCTGACAGGTGTTGCTGAAGAGCCTGAAGACGGCAGCACTGCCAATGGCGACATCTTGCCGAGCGCAGACTCTTTCAGCAGTACCCAGTCGAACTCGATGGAGCGAGGTATGGGTCGAAGAGGCAGCAGCGAGTCAGACAAGTCCGGCAAGGTCTTTTCTGTCAAAGCACCACCTCTGGCTCGCAGCACCTCTCAGAAGCGCATCAGTCAGGAGCTTGCGCTCGGTCAACTTCCTAGAGCAGTAATCGGCTCGACGGAGAATCTCGATGACTACATCTCGGCTTCAGGCAACAGCCCGTCTCGCCAAGCTCCAACTAGACGACACAGCGCCCGCTTGTACCCTGGTCCATCGCTTCTGAACCCATCGCGCGAGTCTTTGCTCAATCTCGGTGCCCATCCCACGGGCGAGTCAGAGACGTCACCGACGACTCGGGTGCCGTTCCCCCGCGGAGCCAGCGACTCTCCTGGTGCTCGCAGGATGGCTCGTCACCTCTCGATGAACGCAGGCAGCGTTGAGTCTTTCTCTTTGGCATCAGGCCCCTTCACCGCCGTCAATCTCAGCAGCTCACCCAAAATCAGCTCGCGACCGCAGTTCCGGCACATGCGATACTCGTCCGACCTGCATCTGCCCTTGTTAAATCGACCGACGTCCATGACTGGCCGCTCACCCGACCCCTCCACAGACGAGCGATCCTACATATCGGCCTCGCGCAGCCGATTCGACTCTGAGATTGGTTCCATCTACACCAACACGCTCGGCAGTCTGACTACCGATGAGCATGGATCTGCATTGACGAGAGGCAGCCGCGATGCAACAGGTCCCAAGCACAAGCTGATCGTCTCTGAAGAAGGCAAGCCCAACATCACGTATCAGCTCGGCAACTGCATTGGCCGCGGTCAATTTGGATCCGTGTATCGTGCCTTGAACCTCAACTCCGGCCAGATGGTCGCCGTCAAGAGGATCAAGCTCGAAGGCCGCACAGAGGACGAAGTCAACGATCTGATGGGCGAGGTTGATCTTCTCAAGAGCCTCACGCATCCCAGTGTAGTCAAGTACGAAGGCTTGGTACGGGGACCTGACGTGGTGTCCATCATCCTCGAATATGTCGAGAATGGCTCGCTCTTGCACACGCTCAAGGCGTTCGGCCATTTCCCCGAGAAGCTCGTTGCGAGCTACGTAGTCAAAATCCTGGAGGGTCTCTACTACTTGCACGAGCAGAACGTGGTGCACTGCGACTTGAAGGCTGCCAATATCTTGACTACCAAGAACGGCAATGTCAAGCTGTCCGACTTTGGTGTCTCGCTCAATCTGAAGGCAGTCAAAAAAATGGGCAATAAGAACGACGCCATTGGCACGCCGAATTGGATGGCACCTGAAGTTATTGAGCTCAAGGGTGTCACCACCGCTGCCGATATCTGGTCGCTCGGCTGTACGATCATCGAGCTGTTGACCGGCAAGCCGCCGTACTACGATATGCTGGCAATGTCAGCCATGTTCCGCATCGTCGAGGATGACTGCCCACCCATCCCGGAAAAGTGCTCAGATGCTCTTCGTGACCTGCTGATGCAGTGCTTCAACAAGGATCCTGCCAAACGACCGAGTGCAGAGACGCTCTTCGAACACGAATGGATCGGACAGGTGTGGACCAACCACAAGGAGCTGCGGCCACAGGACAGTGTCCCATTCCTGCGACGCATCAGTGCCGACCGCCGTCTAGATCCTCGTATGTTTGAGAAGGAAATCAAGGAAGAGGGCAGCGTAGCTCAGCCTCCCATGGAACGATCAACGTCTTCGCCTCCTCGTACTTTGCAACGTCCCGATCTGGAAGCTCTTCGCGCGCACACCTCACCTCCCGAATCTTCGGTCGTCACTGTCACGGACAATGCTAACGGTATCTCGCCGGCCACTTCGCCACCTGCGGATACTTCATCCCTGCCCAGTCTCGACATGGCGTCCACGCACTCGTCGTCAAAGGTCACGGGCACATCGCCTGGCCACGTCCCTGTCAGCCCGACGATGCTGTCTCCTATGGGTGATACGTCTCTTCTCGATCTGGGACTAATCGGAGATGAGGAAGCCAAGCCACATGCCTTCGTCAAGAGCACCTTTAGCAAAGCCGTTGTCTGCAAGATCTGCCGCGAGCCGGTCAAGAAGCATGCCGTTCTTTGCGAAGAGTGCGGTCTCGTCTGCCACGCCAGATGTGCTGTGCACGCTCCTTCGCCTTGCAATTTGCGAGCGCAGCTATTGCTTTTCCAGCAACGAGCATCCTTGGATCAGACGAGTCCCATGTCGTCGGCAGCTCATCTTGCAACCATGTCACCGGTGCTTGGCAGCGCTGCGAATCTCGCCGCGGCTCCGATCAACTTCCGCTTCCCCTTTGGCATGAAACGACAGTCCAAGTCGCCAACCGTCGAGGCGCAGGCACAGCTAGGCTTCAATGCAGCGGCTAGTCCGGACAGCGAATTAGGTCAACCGCCTTCGCCTCCCACTGGTAACGCCGTGCTCGGTGCGAAGCCGCCGAAGGATGCCAACGCCGCCCGCAAGCGTCGCATCTCACTGATCCCTGGTCGTCAACGATCACCTTCGCCCTCACCGGAAACGGACGCTGCGCGAAGCCCGTACGGCAACGGCACGCTGCATGGCGTTCGAAGACACAGCTCCTTGAGCTATGGTAGCATCAGTGCCGCCAGTAGCATCTCGAGCGCGGGTGGAGGTATCATGTTGGGTCACACCAGCTCTCGTGGTTCGTCGGCTCAACAGCACTCACAGCAGCCCCAGCCTCAGCAAATGAAGCGGCAGCAACAACAGCAGCAGCAATTTGTAGGCGCTTCCACACCTGCTTTGCCAATTGAGCACCAACGACCTCCAATGGACCGCTTCCGACGTCGTCTCAGCTCGGGTGCACCCGAGGCTACGACCAAGAAGATGCTCTCGACTGGCAAGAACGGTGGTGGCCTTGGCACAGGTCAGATCACACCCACGCCAGGTCAGAATGCTGCTATTGAGCGCAAAAGATCCCGTCGAGTCTCTTCAAAGACTGACTGTGTCATCATGTGAATTCTCCACGAACTCTCTCTCACCACTTCGTACTGCTACGAGCACTAATACACGCACTCGAGCAGCTTCCCTTCACCTTCTCCCGCTGCACTTGATCAATCTGTGCTCCATCTTCGTCTTCTTATATACCTTTGTTTTCATCTCTGGACAGGCGATACCCAACAAACCACCTTCACGTTCACTTTGTTCGACGCATGCTGCATGTCTTTCTTATTCACTCTGCTTATTTACGATAACACCCTTGCTTAATGATATCTTCAACGTATTGTTATCACTCCCTTACACCATCGTCTTTCTGTCCAAAGAGGAGATAAGATTGCCCTTGTTGTTGTGTGAGCACCAAATGTCCTTTATGCCCGTTTGATCACGGGAGCCAGTGAAGGAAGTGTGCGTAGGAGGTACAGCCCTCTTCCAACCTCCTCCCATGCCAAAAGACCAGTGGTGTTCTGAAATTTTTCTTCCGTGAGCCCCCAGGGACAGCCAATGGTTAATTTGCATCGTCTTATGTCAAGCCTTTGTGCAACCTCACTGCTTTGAATTTGCTCAGAACTCAAACAGCCGAACTGCATTGAAACATTATGCATTATCAAAGGCAGACATCTAAGACACCGAAAGAAAGGATACATGCGTGACCACAAGAAGGCTCAAGGCGGCGAGGTTGTCGAATGTAACGAATAGAAAGGCTAGGTATACAGATCGGTCAAAGTTATGTCAAAACACAAAAAAAAAGTCCGTAATGAGAGAGTAAAAAGGAAGGTTTGATCTCGAAGCTCAGTGCGAGCTTTTCTTGGACAAGAAACTCGTTTGAGACTGATCCCATTTGTCTTGCTGATACATCGGTTGATGGTCGGCTTGTGAGGCGAAGGGATTTGCTCCCCCTGCAGGTGGCGCGCCAGCGCCTGCGTAGTAAGGCGATTGATGAGGCGATGTTCCCCATTGTTGTTGCTGCTGTTGCTGTTGGTGGAGGTTGGGATAGTATCCTCCTCCTCCTTGCTGCTGATGTTGTTGCGGGGAAGTGTAGGGTCGGTCTCCACCTGCATTGTTGGGGAGGCCTTCTCGGTTGTAGAACCCTCCCGTAGCAGCAGCGTTATTGTAGTCGGTCCCGTTCTTGTAGTAGTTCATGGTGCCTCTTCGGGTGTTGCTGTAGTTGGCCTGTTCCGACTCCAACACCGGATCCCGGGGCAATGGTCTTGCTTCTTGCAACTTCAATCCGGGTACCAACCTCGCCATGTAACTTCCACCAGCGGGTACGTTGCCGGCATATGAATGGCTCAAGTCCACAGAATCGTTCTCCACTTTTTGCATCTTTTCTTTCTTCCTCCTCCACATGACACCTCCGACCAACAGCACGATCAACAGGAAGAATGCTCCAAGCGCGATACCAATGATGGTAGGAACCATGTTCCTCGACTTGCTACTCCGAGCAGTGCTATCGTGATCCTTAGCTAGACATGTATAGTTTCCGATCGGGTTGGCGAAGACGACAGCGCTTGCGGTAGCCAACGTTGTTTGGGTGGGGCTAGGTCCGGTTTGGTCTGTGACGGTGATGAGGGCTGTGGCATTGGCGGGAAGTTCTACGGCAGACCAGGTGACGCTTCTGACGCCCTTGTTGACGTGAGCTCGGAAGACGAGTTTGTGGGATCCGTTATCGCGGCCTTCGATGGTGTAGTTGCCTGTTGCCCTGACGCGAATGTCGGCTGGTGTGCAGGCGTAGAGGTTGGGCAAGGTGACAGAGGTGGAGGCGACGAGGGTGAGGCTCGATGCTGCGACCGCGGCGGCGAGGAGAGTAAGCGATGTGGTGAGCCTCATGGTGAATGCAGCGCCGAAAGTGAAGTGGAGAGGATAGGATATGATAGGTTTGAGGGTCTGTAGTGCTGCTTTGATTTCTTATCCGTGGTAAGAAGCTGGACGATGGATGGAGAGGTGGTGGTTGAGGTGACGGTTGTGGTGGGATGCGAAAACGAATGTGCGGTAATGACGATGGTGAGGAGAGGGGAGCAAGGGTGGCTGAGTACAATGTGACTTTGGGAGGAGAAGGAAAGAGGGCAGAGGTCACGTTGGTCTTTGTCGCGAGATGGCGGTCACTTTGTAGGTGTCACTTTGACTCTTCAGGGTGTCACTTGTCGCGACGGTCGGAAGGTATCCGACAGATTCCCACACTGGGTCAGTCTAGCGCGTTGGCAGTGGCGGCGGACAAGGAGAATACGGTTCACAGGGTAAGGAGATTCGCCAGCTGAGATCAACGCAGTACAGAGCGCCGACAAGGCAGTGGGATCGCAGCGTGCAGTGAGTGAGTTGATTGCTCTGACAAAGGATGGTGGGATTCGGGTCGCGATACTCTCTTCGACTTTACGCTAGGGAGGTGCAAGGGAGTGAACAAAGAGGCGAAAGAGGCGGAGATGAAATGCAAAGTCAAGGAGTTCCTTCACCAGAGCGACAGACCGCTGACGGAATGTAGAATTGGTTCATCGGCCGCTCCGAAGCGCTTCTCACACCTCTTTCTTCTCGTATTCTTCTTTCCCATTGTTCTGCGATTTGCTCTGGGTTTGCAGGTGTGTTGCTTTCCACGGCTCAGATTCAGCATCGCAACTTTCGCATAGCCTCACAGCTCACAGACACTCAACTGGAGAAGACGACTTTGAGTGAAGCATAGCAAGCAATCAATTCGCAAAGTGGTTGGCTGGCATTCGTTGTTGTCGCCTGCCGATCGACACTTGACAAGCATAGAGCAATACAGCCGAATGCTATTTGCTGCCTCGCCGTTGCTGCCGTTGTTGCTGCTGCTGCAGACTGTCGAGGCAAGAGAAAGAGAGGCGGGACGTTGACCGGCGGGATTACCGTACACCCTGATGCCTCGCTTAGGGCAACAGAGGCTGTGGGAGTGTGTATGTCTCAGAAAAGCCTAACCTAACCTTTTTTTTCTTTTTCTTTTTCTTGCAAACGCGATTTTGTTCCGGCGAATCGCCTGTCTTGCTTTCCCGAGGCGATTGCCTGCCGAAGTGCTGGACCCTACTTAACGTGGCAAGAAGTCTCTTTTGAATGCTCGCGGCCAGACCTTTCCTGCTTTTTGGTGCCTTTTCAAAATCCGAGTCTGCCCTTGCTCCGAGCCCTAGTCAAGCCCCGCACACAGGGAGCAGGAGCAGCAATCTCTTCCTCTGATCCTCGTTCTTGCACTTGACGCATAACATTGCCAAGCGTGAGGAAGATGCAATTGTGCGGATCATGCCAAGAGAGAACAAGAGCACGAGCAAATCATGCCTTGTCATTAGCTGCTCTTCAGCTCCTCTCGCACACGTGCAAAAGCGATGCTGGGCTGTTTCCAACGTTTACATTGTGCCTCTCCTCGTCGCAATTTGCTCTAGTGGTCCTCTGAGTGTACACAGCTAGTTGGTTGACTTCCGTGCTGCCGTCTCAGACTCGCATTTCGCTGATTCCATATCTTTACAGCGACCTTTCTACTGTGAGGGATGAGCCAATGATACGTTTTCGGCTCGGATTTTGACCAAAGATTGATGCAAGCCACGCTAGGAACAGAAACGATGCACGCGCACAGAAGCTTTTCTCATCGTTTCCCTTTTCCTGCGGTCGATTGGACGCGTCTCTTCCGCGGCGTGTTGGTCTCGCTCCTTCTCTCCCTCCCGCAGGCCCCTGACACAGAACATTGCAGCAAAAGCAGAGGACATGGCTCGGGAACACGCAATGCTGCATGCATGCATGAACCCAACCATTGCTTCTCTTTTCGCCCGCCTCTTTTGGCTCGCTTTGACTTTCGGACGCCATTGGTGAGGATGTAGGCTTTTGTGCAGCGTCAGGTGGGTTGCAATCTGCTGTCAAGGATGCAAGCCTCGAAACAGACGCAGGAAAAGAACAATGGAGCCGACGGGAGAAGTGGGAGAGGCTTGGCAGTAGCGAATCGCAGCCATCGCATCATCTTCACCATCGTTCCCTTCGGTAAGACTTGGCTCGGCTTGGCTTGGTCGCTCAATGTCCAGTAACTAGCTCGAACGCCGGATCAAATCCATCCGCAGAATCTCATTCTATCTATTTCAATTGGATACTTGGTCTTAATGAGAGACTAGCTAATGCTTCAAAGCGTCAGTGGTCGCGATTGGCTGCAGCCAAGCTCTGGTATGACATCTAACTGACAGCAGCAGCATGCACGACGGACCTCCGCGACCTAAGCTCCAAGCAATTCGATCCGTATGAATGCAGCTATGCAACTCGCCGTCGGACTCTGAGCCGCCGCTGCTAGTACAATGTTGAAAAGAGCAACAACATGCAACGGCGATCATCTCTTTTTCTCAATCATCGCCAGCCGACGGGCAATATCGCCATAGGACTGCAGACCACGTACACCGCAGCTCCGTTGTCGCCGAGGCCACGTTTCATCGACCTCACAAGAAGACGACGCAGGAAAATGCCAAGCCCATCGCTTCATCAAAGCGGAGCTCAACTGGACAGCAAGCAATAACGCACGCGAGCAATGCCTTTCGCCGAGCTCTGCTCCTCTACGCATCAGGCAGACGTACTGCGGTGACCACGGAGACTCTGAAGTGTATTGAATCTGGTAAAGAAGGCAGGAAAGCAAGCAGCAGCCAAGGCGGCTCGGGCACGAATTGTTGATTCAGTCACAGTGCCCGGCAGTGTTCTGTGACTGAGCGCCGCTTCCCCGCAGACAGGTTTGTCGATCGGAGACGTTATGGAATCGGGCTGAGGGAAGAAACGATGATTTTTGAGATTAGACTCATTTACTCCACATCCCGAAAGCCGGAAAAAAGTCAAATTTTTCTGTTCAACAGGCTTCTTAGATAGTGAGCTCTGTGCACGCTTCTCACACATCTTCCTATCAAGCTCGCGACCCACTTACAGTACATCTTCGAGCACTTCGACTCTTCAGCTCAGCCATCGCACCGAGCTCATGCGAGTTGCGCGTCTGTCGAGCACTTTGAATCGAACCTTCACCTCCCGTTCTCCACCTTTCTGCACACTACGTCCAGTTCTGCCGAACCGAACCTTCCATAGACCCGCAAAGATGCCGCAGAACGACGAGCTGGGGTACCCAGACCGCACCTTCAGCACCGAGCTCCTTCACATCGATTCCAACTCATCAGTCACATTCGAGGAAGCCGGTCCATCCCGCTACGCTGCTGGCTCTGAACCTCTTACAGCTGCACGTCCGGTCATCTCTTCCCCTCTGACACGCACGAGCCTCGATACGGCAGCAAAGCACCTTCGATCAGGTCACCTCGTCTCGTTTCCCTCGGAGACAGTCTATGGTCTCGGTGCAAATGCTCTATCGCAGTCCGCATCAGCCAAGATCTATGCAGCGAAGAAGAGGCCAGCTGACAACCCGCTCATTGTCCACATTTCCGACCTGAACATGCTCGATGTGCTCCTACCGGCAGACTACAAGATGAGCGAAGCATATCAAGCACTGATCAAGGCATTCTGGCCAGGAGCTTTGACATTGCTGTTTCCGGTGGATCGAGAAAAGCCAGCAGTGCCGAGTGTGGTAACGTGCGGTAATCCGAGCGTAGCCGTTCGCATGCCAAGCCATCCAATAGCAAGGGCGCTTATTGCGACCTCTGGTCTACCCATGGCCGGGCCAAGTGCAAACGCCTCTGGCCGGCCAAGTCCAACTACGGCTGCCCATGTGATGCGCGATTTGGGAGGTCAACTTGACGCTGCCGCCACCTCTTCCGCTTCTTCAAGCGAGCCATTGGGACGGCTGAAGTACATCCTCGATGGAGGACCGTGTCAGGTTGGCGTCGAAAGCACCGTAGTCGATGGTATCACAGCGGAAGATGAGATCAGAGTGCTCAGGCCGGGAGGTGTGACGGTGGAACAGATCGCACAGGTGCTTCAAGAGGCATGTTTGGCAGACAGAGTGAAGCTCAGAGTGTACGGAAAGGATATGGAAAGGAGCGCGGAGCAGGAAAGCAACCCAACGACGCCCGGAATGAAGTACAGGCATTACAGTCCTACAGCACGCGTGGTGATGCTTCTCCCCTCCACCCTTTTCGCCAAAGCTGTTCAGGGAAAAGAGGAAGCGTCTTCAGCGGGTAAAGTCGTTGATTCTCTCATCAATTCTTCTGACAACACTACGGATGACTCGACGCCAAAGACATTCGCAGACATCGTAAGAGCCCAGATTTCCTCTCTCACAACCTCTTCCTCGCCCATCAATGTCGGATTGATGATGTCAAATGACTCCTCACTCTCGCGCCTTATCACTTCCACTTCTTCCTCTCAAGCTCCAACCACCAACTCCCCTCATCCACACCTTCTTGCCCCACTCACCCTCTCCTCCCTCCCCAACGTCACTATCCACCCCTTCGATCTGGGTCCATCAGCCGAAGCAACCGTCTATGCACAACGGATGTTTGACGGCCTACGAACGCTCGATGAAGGCCCACTGCGGGGAGAAAGTGGGGATAAGTGCGACCTTATCTTTGTAGAAGCGTTAGAGGACGAAGGTGTCGGATTGGCGGTGATGAATAGGTTGAAGAAGGCCGCCAGCGAGACGGTGGTCTTGGATTGTTAGACACTGTGGTCATAATGTACTACACTATCACACTATACCATGTCAGCTCTGTTCAGATGTGCATGTGCGTGCGAGAGAAAGAAAGTGTTGAGGGGAGGAAGATCCAAAAGCCATCGAAAAAAAGGAAGCAAATAAAAGCGAAACAAAACCGGCAGCTTCGGCACGGGCCATGGAAAACTCTTTTATTCCCGTGTCGAAGCCTCCACTCTCTGCCCTTCTCAAAGTCATAGAGTGCCTGTTGAACACAGAGAGCACGACCTTGTAATTTGGCAACAACGAAGAGCAAATGACTTCATGACCGGCGTTGCCGAGCTTGTGTGCACAGTTGGGCTAAGCATGGGATTAGTGAGGGTTTAACCCCGAGCAAGTCACTGCGTTGAAGCAACAAAATTACATAGCCGGTCATCGTAAGACTCGTTCCTTCGGTCCTTCTCTCTTCTTTCTTTCTTTCTTTCTCATCCACCACTGTACTGAAGTACTTACAATCGCCAAGATGAAACCTGTAATCCTTTACACCGCTGGCACCCCTAACGGACAGAAATGCTCGAACTTCACCGAGGAGCTCCGCGCTGCTTACCCCGACTTTCAGGTCGAGTACCAAGCTATCAGCCTGGGAAAGAACGAACAGAAGGAAGATTGGTTCTTGAAGATTAACCCTAACGGTCGTATCCCCGCGTTGAAGGATCCCAACCGCAACGATCACTGCGTTTTCGAGACCGCTGCTATCATTCTTTACCTCGAGAAGCACTACGATCCTAAACACCTTTTCTCCTGGTCTGACGCAGATGATGGTGTCGACAAGAGGTCAGAGGTGCTTTCGTGGATTTTCTTTATCCACGGCGGGGTTGGTCCTATGCAGGATATGTATCAGAGCCTCCTTACAGCTCCCCTTACGATGGTGTAGAAGGTGTTCTTGATGGTGTAGTAGATGCGACGATGATGTAGAAGCCTCTACGAAGATGTAAAAAGCGTATTTGGTACTTACCCCATTTTCTTCCCGTTTCTTTCATTTGCTTTATCTTCTGCCCCCACTTTCTTCCCTCGCTTCATCTTTGATTTTGTTTTCGAACCCACCACGCCAAGCCAACCACTTTGTCCGCTACGCACCCGAGGACATCCCCTATGGCAAATCTCGTTACGTCACCGAGACCAAACGTCTCTATCAAGTCCTCGACACCCGTCTTCGCAACCACGACTGGCTTGTAGGCGACAAATACTCCATTGCCGACATCAACGCCTACCCCTGGCTGCAGTACTACAAATGGGCTGGCCTGAAGGACGAAGATGTCCCCCAAAGCGTTAGGGACTACATTGACAGGAACTGGGAACGACCCGCTGTAAAGGAGGGTATGAAGGTTCCTAACGGTACAACGGACTGGGTGGAGAAGATGAGGAGCAAGGACTTCGAGACAACTTATCTCAAGGAGGCGGAGGAGAAGGCTGCTCAGGCGAGCAAATGGATCCAGGATGGAATGAAGAAGGATCGTGAGAGCAAGGCTTAGAACCAGCGCTTGCCAATGCTGCCGTCTCAAGAATTTGTTCGCTTCATTATTGCTCCGTTCGAGACACCCGATCTGAGAGAAAAGTACTCATCAATACTCGACTGCCGTGTGGCTATGCGTTGACAGAGAATGATGCTGCTCTTGAAAGAGAAAAGAAAGAGATGATGGTACAAATGCGAATGCGAGAAATGGAATCCGTTCAGTTCAAACGACTTCGTAAACGGCCATGACGAGGCACGCTAATGAGACGTATGGGCTCAGACGCTCGCCTGTCATACGAAGATCAAGTCATGATAAAGGGGCAAAGATCAGTTTGTTGCTACTACAGCATTAAGAGCGACCCAAGGAAGAAAAGGGGACAACTTACCGATTCGTGCCGACTTGAAGAAGACGCCGAGGAAGCTTTTTGGCGAGTCCCAAATTGGAATGAACGGAGACGAAATGAGTCAGCATAGCCTTCAAGATAGTAGCATAAGATGCGCCTGGAATTGTTTGTTTTGCTGCTGAGACTTACCCCTCCTTATTCCGATCGATCAATCCCGGCGCAGTAGCACGGACGTATGTGCATGTGCAAATGATGAGCAAGACCACCCTGAGGAGCGAGTGAAAGTTGAACAATGCCGACTGCATGTGAAAGGGAGGATTCAGCAGAAGAATGTCAGCTGATTCAGGAGGCCAACCGACGAATTCACCCCGTATTGATGTGTGGACATACCATCTTGTGTGATGTCTGGCCGACTGTGTGAAGAGGCCTTTCGGGAAGCGATTAAGGACAAGCTCTGGTCTTGTTGGAAGAATAAGAATGTGCTGATGCGAATCTCGCGCTCTCGAATACGTGGGTAACGAAAAGAGTGTTGCAATCGATTGCGGAACGATAAGGACAAGATGGAAAGGTGAGGTGACGAGATGAGGTGGAAGAACGAGATGTATGGTTTAGCTGCAACCGTGCGTCGTGCCGGACTGACAGCGGCTGATTTGCTGCATGTAATTTAAGTTCTTGCAACTAACAAAGAGCGCGAAATTGCCCCACACGCGCGCGGCCATGTTTCACGCTTTATGTGTCGCTTCTTGAAAGTGTCACTTTCGCCGTTGAAAATCATACGACCTTCAGCGCTTCTTCTGATCTGCACGAGGCTTCATCTATCGGATCATCCGACCTCACTCCTTGCACAGCGTTTGTTCGGATCAGGCTTCCGAACCTTCTCCACGGACCTTCCGAGTCGTCCGCATCCTGGCAGCAAATCAGCAGCACACCACAGCACCGAGGCAAACGCAAAGCTGAACCCCCCTTAACCCACATATAAGCCGCTTCCGACGGTGTTCCGAGCAACACTTTCCCACGAACCCAACTACACTTACGGAAGCTCCACCACAGCCCCAAAACATCCCTTGAAACAATGTCGACCACCCAAGAGCCACCCCTCGGCCAGACCGACCCTTCGCGATGGAGACTCCGTGTCTCGGACGGCGGCCGTCACGTTTGGCACTACCTTCGCGATGATGCTGAATGCTCTGCCTGGCCCCAAACCATCGAGGACAAATACTGGCTTGGTCTTCCCACCGATCTGCCCAATTTGCCGAAAGCCAAAACTCCACTTGATGCAGCCAAGAACGGTCTCTCCTTCTACCGCAACCTTCAATCATCAGATGGGCACTGGGCTGGCGAATATGGAGGACCTATGTTTCTTCTACCCGGTATCATCATTGGCATGTACGTGACCAAAACTCCCATCCCGGAAGAATGGAAGATCGAGATTGCGCGCTATCTCTGGAATCGTGCGGACAAGGCGGATGGTGGTTGGGGAATCCACATCGAAGGTTGTTCGACGGTATTCGGTACTGCGCTCAACTATACGGTGCTGCGTCTCATCGGTGTTTCGGCGGAACACCCGATGATGGTCAAAGCTCGTGGGACACTGCACAAGCTCGGCGGAGCAGCTGGTATTCCTTCGTGGGGTAAGCTCTGGCTTGCTATTCTCAACTGCTATGAATGGGAAGGAATGAACCCGATCCCTCCCGAGCTGTGGCTGCTGCCAGACTGGCTGCCGATCCATCCTTGGCGATGGTGGATCCACACACGCATGGTGTACATCCCAATGGGATACCTTTGGGGACGCAAGTTCAAAGCCGAGATGGACCCTTTGATTGCATCGTTGCGGGAGGAACTCTACGTCCAACCTTACGACTCCATACACTGGCCTTCGCAGCGAGGCAACGTTGCTGAAGTAGACACCTTCTACCCTCACACCAAGACGCTCAAGACCCTGATGGCCCTCGTTGGCGCATACGACAACTGTCATATCCCTCCTCTTCGCAGAGCAGGTATCAAGAAAGCATACGACTTGCTCGTTCTCGAAGACGAGAACACGTCATACCAGTGTTTAGGTCCTGTCAACAAGATGCTCAACTACATCGCGAGATGGGACGTCGAAGGGCACGACAGTCACGCGATGAAGATGCATCGTGAAAAGTTGAAAGACTTTATGTGGATCGGTCCCGAAGGAATGATGATGACAGGTACCAATGGTAGTCAGTTGTGGGACACCTCCTTCATCGCCCAAGCCATGGTCGATTCGGGTCTCGCTGCAAGTGCCGAAAATCGTCAACTGACGCAAAAGCTGCTGGATTGGCTGGACGACTGTCAGATTCGTGAAAACCCAAAGCATTTCGAATCTTGCTACCGTTTCGCTACCAGAGGTGCTTGGCCATTCTCGACCAAGGAGCAAGGGTACGTCGTTTCCGATTGCACAGGTGAAGGACTGAAAGCGGTAATCATGCTGCAAGAGAAAGTTCCCTATCTTAAGAAGCAAGTCTCACGAGAACGTATGCACGACTCGATCGACCTCCTCTTGACGATGCAAAACCCGGGAGGCGGATTTGCTTCGTACGAAACGATCAACGGACCCTCGCTTTTGGAGCTCATCAACCCCGCCGAAGTGTTTGGCGATATCATGATCGAATACGCTTACCCCGAGTGCACTACGTCGGTGGTAACCGCCCTGCTTAAGTTCCAACAAATCGACGACTATCGCAGGGAGGACATCAAGAGGACGGTCGATAGTGCAACAAAGTACATCTTGAAAGCACAGAGAGAAGATGGAAGCTGGTTTGGATCTTGGGCAATCTGTTTCACGTATGCGACGATGTTCGCCGTGGAAAGTCTAAGTCTGGCTGGCAACACGTATGAAAACAGCGAGGCGGTCAAGAGGGCCTGTGACTTTTTGGCGAGTAAGCAGATGGACGATGGAGGTTGGGGAGAGACGTACAAGGTAAATCCTCCAATTCCTGCCTTCATTGAGTGGCGGTGAACAGTTGCTAAGAGTACACAAGGGACGGAACGCTGACGGGTATAATCTTTGCTTTTCTTTTTGTGATATGGTGGTGCGGCAGTCGTGCGAAACGGGAGTCTACACCCACGCGTCCAAGTCGCAAGTGGTACAGACAGCGTGGGTGGTCATCACCTTGCTGCATGCCAAGTACCCGCACAAGGACCGCATCAAGAAGGCCGTCAAGGTCATCATGGACCGTCAATTGGCGGATGGTTCGTGGGCGCAAGAGCAGATTGAGGGTATCTTTAACAGGAATTGTAAGTGCTCCGGTAGCGTCTTGGCAGACCGTGAACTTTGAAGATGAAAGGAACCTTCGGACTGACCCCGTTTCTGTCCCCTCTTCGATCTTTATCTTTGCCTTCATGTTGGACCAGGTGCGATTTCGTATCCTAACTACAAGTTCAGCTTCACCATCTGGGCGTTGGGCAAAGCGGCGCGCGAACTTGACTGGAAGTGATGTCCCTCCGCAAACCCTTTGATTGCAATGGAAGGCATGGTTCCGACAGCTCTTGACAATGCAAATTTGTGCCGCATTGCAAAAAAAGGTCGCTGCTTTGACTGTGCTTGAGTGCATTCAGGAAGGCTGGACTGCTGCTTCTGCTTCCGCTTCCGCGGCTGTAGCGGGGGGTTCTTCAATGACATGTTCTGTCGACAGATGAGCTGCTTCGCTGATGCGCTGATCTTTCACCGTTGAGTCTTGTGGTAACGGAATGGCCTTAATATGCGGAATACCCGCTTTTGCTTCAAGATGACGCCAAGGATTCTCGAGGAAGGAAACGTGAAAGAAGCCAGGATGAGGCGGTCTTGGTGCCAATTGAGGATCTTGCGACGGATCGCCTCCAAAGGATCCTCCATGCATGCCGCTACTTCCATGACTATGACCGTGTCCCCCTCCTCTTCCGCCGCCTCGATGTCCGCCATGACTACCTCCTCCTCGTCCTCTACCACGGCCACGATCTCCTCCCCCAAAACCGCCTCCGCCTCTTGCTCCACCACCTCGATGAGGTCGAAACCCACCGCGCTGTGACGAGCGAACCCTCCAGTTCGGCGCTTCCGACATCGTTGGAAGGCTGGATACGAGTGAACGTGGGTCTCGGAGCAACCGATCCAGCGGTCTTGTTGCGTGTGTGATGATGTGACTGTGGGTGTCAGACTGCGCAGCGCAAAGTGCTCTTGTGATGATGTGGAGTCGGATCTTCCTAAAATCAAGAAATCGAAAAAGAAAATGGGGAAAAAGAAAAAGAAAGGAAGCATGCGCACGGGCGGCTAAGAAATCACCGTAAGAGAGAGAGGCCAAGTGCTCGAACCTCAATTTCGGCTGACTTTACACACTCTTTGCTTCGGCCAATTTGACGTGATTTCACACTCTCGCCCTGCACCCACGTCACACTGCAACTCAACCAGATCCTCCTCGTCCTACTCTTCCTGCTCCTTCTCCATTATCCATCAGCAGCGCTTCGAACGATCATACAAAGGATGTCATCAGGTTCAAATCGAAAGGGCCTGTTGCCCACCTCTCAGGACAACAAGGCCAAGGAAAATGTGAATGCACCTCCTTTGGTCCAACGAAGATCATCTCAGCCATTGCCAGGTATTTCAGCTACCGCATCCTCTCTTCGTAAGAGCAGAGCTGGCTCCACCTCTGCGGGATCCACTTCTTCAAAGGCGAAGACACTCGAAGACGACGACGATAACGACTTCGACGACGAAAGTCCAGGTGACTTTGATCCCGGTACGCAGCCATCCACCAGTAGCAGGTCGAAAGCCAACTCACCAGCCAACTTGCTCAGATCTGCGCTCGTGCCCGGTACATCGCAGAACATGGCCAATAAGACCATTTCGACTCAGATCAGCTCAAATCAGAAAAGGCAAGGACCTGCTGCTCCGCTTTCGCCTCCACCTGCACCGTCGAACCGCTTCAAGGGTACGCCCGCACGTGCAACGCGCTACTCCCTCCCAGTGCGCACTGAGAAGCCAGTCAGAACGACAAAGACGTCCGGAAAGCACGTAGTGTTGCCTTCCGAGTCTCAGCTCGCTCCTTTGCCCGGAGAGGATGATGACGACGATGATGATGATGACGATGACGAGGAAGATTCGGACGAAGAGGAAGCGACCGACGACGAAGCTGAAGCCGCCGGGCAGCCCAAAGCTGCAGCAGGCAAAACAGCTCCGAACACACAAGATGGCAAAGCGGAGAACGTTTTGCTCGGAGGTCGAGGGCCGGGACGCACCCTTGAAGCGGTCGGCGCCTCAAAACCTCCCGCCAAAGTGCCTGTCACTACACCCAAAACGGGCCTTGGTATCCCTTCCACTCGTCACACAGCTCCGGCTCCTGTTCCTGGCAAGCTCGTCACACCTGCTTCCAAGAGCTCGCAACGCACTGCTGCATCCTCGGCACTCGCCCGTGCTGCAGTCTCGTCCGTCTCTGCCGCTCAGGCACGTCATGCTCAGAAAGCCAAACCTACCAAAGCCGCCGCAACATTCCGCGGTGCTGCTACCAAAGCGCCTCCTTTGCGTCCTCACAAATCTGGGCCGGTCTACCATACGTTCGAACGCATGCCTCCGAGTGCAAGGCTCATGACCCCGCTGCCGCGTGTGACGGCATACAGCATTTCGACATCCATTCATCTTGGTACGCTTCTCGGTTTCTTGCGGAGGGAGCACGGAGTCAAGCCTCGTCTGTACGACGAGTGCGCCTATGCTGTCTACACCAAGCCACTGCTTCCCGGATTTGGACGTGCTAATGTGCGTTCGGCCCCCGAGCCACGCAGCGCTAGTCCGGGTGCGGAATCGAGGCGCGAACGAGAGTTGGAACAGCGCGAAGAGTTCGGCTACCTTGGTACCTACTTCGAGCACCGCGATGAGGAAGAGGAGGACATTGACCAGGACGGATACATCAAGGGAGGTGAAGGTCGAGGTTCGGACAGCGAGAGCCGTCGTCGTGGCGATTCGCACAGAGGCGATGGTCGGGGTGGTGGCGAGACATCGGCCTGGGAGAGCGAAGCTGAGCGATGGGCACCCGGCGAACGACGCAACAGCCGCGATCGCGAGCATGACGAGCGTCAAGACAACGCTGATGAAGCTCACCAGAACGCGCGTGATCAGTCGACGGACAGCAGCACCCTCCCTGTCATCAGTAGCAGTCTCGATGACGATGAAGAGAGAATGCTCGCCACTCCTCTCGCTCGTCCCACTGCAGCTGCACGTACTTTCTCGGACAGCGACAATGAGGCGGGTGGAGCCGAGAGACGACCATTTTTGCTCGAACGTCGTCGTGCGGGCAGTCAAAGCTCCGTCTCCGACGTTGAGGCACTGCCTCCGTATCGCCGATCGGATTCGCCGACGGATCTTACCACGGACAAGAACGAACTTGCCATCAACAATTCCGACTCGGCTGGTGCCAGGGACATGATGCTTCAGCAACGAGCTGAAGAGCGAGGCGAGACGGAGCCTATGGCCCACTCTTACCGTTCCAACGAGCTGAGTATCATTTCGGACGTCGATGAGGCTGCCAACACTTCCCGCGAAGACGCTGCCGGCAATGTGCTTACTAGACCCTCGGATGGAAATGCTGACTCGCTCCAGCCAATTAACGAGAACAACGCTACCATTATCTCAAACGAAGGAAATGAGCACGATTCTCGGACCCCCCACCTCGAAGAAAACGTTACCACCGAAGCTCAACCACCCGCGAAAGAACGCCGCACACGAAAAGTCAAGCTGCGTCGTCGAAAGCGTCGTTACGCCGGCCCCAACATGGCTTCGCACAATCACGATACTTCAGCCAACCTCAACACGCCTCGTCCCATCTTGGAAGCTTTGCAATCGGCCGAACTCGTCATCTTGCCTTACGGTGTGTTGGTCATGTACAACTTTTCAGCCGCGGAGGAGAGGAGTATCATCGAAGACGTTCTCTCGTCTGGTTGCGCTAGGGAAGCTATGGCGGAACAGACGAGGGAGACGGAAGCCTTCCACTTCTGTTACGATCCCAACATTTCGGCTCCTCGAATCTTTAACGACTTTTTCACTTTCCGAGCGCCCAATCATCTCCTCAAGCTCTCTCTCGCACACGCCATCGCCCAATCGACCAAGCTAAGCGTCTTCGAAGAACGCATGCAAGCGACCTTGGAGCTTACCTCTCACATTCCAAAAGAAATGGCTTCAAGTGGAGAACTCAAACTCAAACGTCGAGAGGCGCTCCGTCTAACGGGTAGATTGTTCAAGCTCCGAGTCGACGTCAACTTGACGAGCAATGTTTTGGATACTCCGGAGCTCTTTTGGAGCGAAGCGAGTCTGAAAGCGTTGTACGATGCGATTCGGGACTATTTGGAGATCGATGAAAGGGTCGAGAATTTGAACGAGAGGCTGGCGGTAGCAAACGATTTGTTAGAGATCATTCATGAACATATTGCCAACACGGCGATGAGCAAGATGTAAGTTTTCCCCCTTTAGCCCACTCATCCCCTATATTCCCACCCATTCTGCTCCTCGTAAACGGATCACACGGGACAAAGATAACTGATCTCTTCTTTTACTTTTTTCCTTTCTCTTCTTCGATGGACGTCGTTGCATTACGTTATGGCAGTACATGGATCGTCATCATTCTCATCATCGTTGCATGTGCCGTAGCGGTAGGCGAGATCAGCGCAAGGTTCTTGGTTGGTGCGAATAGGGCTTCAGAGGAAGGTTTTAGAGCGTTTGCTGCCATTCGTGCTGCGCCGAGTCCACCAAGTTTGCCGCCTTCGGCGTACTTCGCTATCGCTGGAGATAGTCTGTAATCGACTATCCTGATAATGAAATACTGTAACATTGCTTTGATAATCATGTTTCGCCGTCACTCTGATACCGGTGACTGGAAGGGCCTGTGAAACGATTGCGCTTGAGTTCAGCATGATCGAAGCACGAATTGGCAATATGCGGTAGTATTTCGCTGCTGCTCAACGGCAGACACCGTAGCTGCAAACCAATCTGCAGCAGTGATTGCAGTCTTTGACGTTGCAAGTGATATGCGGCGTTTGGTTGGGTGAGGAATAATCGTTAATTTATTTTTGCTAAAATTTTTCGGCTCTACTCCACACGACACTCGCACTCATGCGGGCATTCAATTTTTTCTCTGCCACCAACTTTCTTTTTTTCTTCTCACCATCTTCCACCCCAAACATCTCACTTGACAGATTGTCACAATGGCTGACGTCGACCGCGCTCCCACAGGCGCTGGAATCACCAGCGCTGGAGCTGGTGACAATGCTGCTGCTGACACAGAATGGAAGCACCCAATTTACGGGCCAACTGACAAATATACTCCTGGCATTGCACCCATCAAGGCCGAGTACATCTTGCACAAGCCTACATCCGCTACCACTTCAACCACTTCCACCGCTGCTACTTCAGAAGCCATCCCGGTGAAGGTCGTGGACGACGATGCAGCTGAGCGCTCGACCAATCCCGCCACGAACACCACCTCCGATTCTGCCGCGGCCTCTTCCTCCGGCGAACCACCAAAGAAGCTCAAAGGAGCAGCACGCAAGCGTGCCCGTCGAGAGGAAGCTGCGGCCGCATGGGCTGCGCAACGTGCAGAAAAGAAGTCGAAGTCCTCCGAACATAACGGCAAACAGGGCGGACAGAACAAAGGTCGTCAATTCAACTCTCTCAAAGATGGCAAAGGTCTCTGTCACGGTTTCCTCTCCAAAGGTGTGGAGGGATGTAAGTTCGGCAAGGATGGCGGGAAGGGATGTAGATTCAGTCATGATTTGGTCGAGTATTTGTCAGGGAAGGATAGGGATCTGTTTTTGCCTCCTGTACCGCACAAGGAGTTGGAAGGGATGACGCGGGAGCAGAAGCAGCAATGGGTGGAAGAGAGGTACTCGTTGACCCTTCTCCCCGCTACCTCACCTGCTAACAGTGCTAATGCAGAAGGAGAGACCGAGGAAATGGATAAGATGGGAACATTCGTCCGCGCCTCCTCCTCTCTCGTGGCACCCCCTCCTGACGCTGCGACAACGAAGAGATCGGATGACCCAGCACACCAAAGCTTAGACTGGACTACTTCGTGTCCTATCTTCACCATCAAAGGGTTCTGTACTATGGGATGGAAGTGTCGCTTTCTCGGCTCGCACGTTCGACTCGTAGGTCCTTCTTCCCTTACCGCCCCGGAAGCTCCCACCGGGTTCGCCAACTCCGGCCTGGAACTCGTTACCGATGCCGAAAAGTTGAAAGCTTGGAGGGAGCGACCACGCGCGTTCACAAAGAAGGGAGACGAAGACAAAGACCAGGAAGAAGTCAACTTTGGTACAAGTGCAGGGATGAAGGAGATGCGTATCCGAAAGTATCCCTTGCCAAAGACGAAAGTGGTGTTGAAGTATCTGGAGGAAGAAGCCAAGGAGTTGGGTAAGGATCCTCAGGGGTCTACTTCTGGAAAGGGCCCCGTTCCGCAGTCTATCATCGATGCCGCTACCGCTCCGGTTCCTACTCCAGCTCCAGCTGCTCCAATTGCCCCTACTACGACTGCCTCAGGAGAGGCAATGGACATGGAAGAGCTCGAAAACGCCGCGCGAAACGCCTCTGCCGCTGCCGAGGCTTCTGCGGTTGCTCAACGCCAAAGCGAAGCCGCTTCGTCTTCCACTGCTATCGATCTCGCTCGCATTCGCCCTGCTGAGAAACGTCGCCTGAACTGGAAAGGCGAACTTTATCTTGCACCTCTCACCACGACAGGAAATCTTCCCTTCCGACGCATCTGCTCTTCGTTCGGCTCCGATATCCATTGTGGAGAAATGGGCCTCGCTGAATCGTTCCTGCACGGCAACTCGTCCGAATGGTCTCTTGTACGTCGTCATGCTTCGGAGCGCGTCTTTGGAACCCAACTGTGTGGTGGTAAACCAGACCTTCTAGTTCCGGTGGCGGAAGCATTGAAGCGTGAAATTGGCGACGGACTTGACTTTGTCGATATCAATTGCGGCTGCCCTATTGACCTGGTTTACAACAAAGGTGCAGGCTCTGCACTGCTCGACGCACCCGGCAAGCTCGGCCGCATCGTTCGAGGCATGAACGCCGTCCTTGGCGACACACCGCTCACGATCAAACTTCGCACGGGTACTGGAGCCAAGCAGACGACGCACAAGATCTTTGCCAAAGCTCAAACCGAATGGGGCGTCTCTGCAGCCACTCTGCACGGTAGGAGCCGTAAGCAGAGATACAAGAACGATGCGGACTGGGGCTATATTCGTACCTGTGCCAATTCGCTGCGCGATAGCGTTCGCGAATGGAACGAAGAATCGCGCCATGCCGACGAAGCCGAAATGGTTCCCGTACCCGTTTATGGCAACGGCGATGTCTACTCTTGGCAAGACTATTACGAGCGTTTGGAAAAAACAGGAGTCGATGGAGAAATGATCGCACGTGGAGCCCTGATCAAACCATGGCTTTTCACCGAGATTAAAGAACGTCGTGATTGGGATATCTCCTCTCGCGAACGTCTCGACATTTTCCGCTCCTTCAGCGAATACGGCCTGAGTCATTGGGGAAGCGACACGCATGGCGTCAATACGACAAGAAGATTTATGTGCGAAATGATGTCCTTTACCCATCGATACGTCCCCACTGGTTTGCTCGAGTTTTTGCCAGCAAGGTTGAATGATCGACCGCCGCTTTTTAGGGGTAGAGACGAGTTGGAGACGTTGTTGGCAAGTGGCAAGGCAGAAGATTGGGTGAAGGTGAGCGAGATGTTTTTGGGCAAGGCGCCGGAGGAGTGGAGTTTTACACCCAAGCATAAGAGTAGTAGCTATGCCGATGTTGAGGGTGGGGCTGAGCAGCAGGGATAGAGAGAAGCGGTTTTCACTCACACTCATTGCTGATGCGACCATATTGGCACACGAGGTGCCCTTTGTCAATCTCACCATGTGAGACTAATCTGTCATGACGGTGTGTCCGATCTACTGTATGATCGTTTCATATGTGCTTTCAATGTTTTAGCGAGTATGCGTGTGCATCGTTAAGATGACGAAAGCTCGAGTGATGGAAGTTGATTAAAGGCATAAATTGTTAGAGCCAATCATTTACTCACAAGTCAGAACTTGTGCCTAAAATGGGGCTTGATCTCCTCATGGCGCGAGCTTCCTAAGCTCAG